>JAHHUM010000336.1:0-72665 GCA_036173005.1 Crenichthys baileyi
CGATTCTCCACCTTTTCACTGATCCAAGCATCTTTCAGCTGGTTATTGAAATGTTCTATGGCGCAGGAAAATGGATGATGCTGGAGATTCCAAACACGTCAGGATTTCATTTGGTCAGATGATCCACAAACACTGACATACACCATCCATCTCTGCTGGAGAACATCTCCATTCATCATTTATGTTGGATGACAACCAATGAAAATGCTTGCTGTCAGCATGTGATACACAGACGTTAAGCACTGCCAGGTCACCACATCCAATAGACAACAGTGGTTGTCTCACATTTCTGTTCCTTTCATTGCTTATTTATGGAAATTATATAAAAAAAAAACGTATTTATCTTTTGTTTAAATAAACTTGTTTCTAACTTTCTTTTGACAGTTTTGTGATTCTTTTATATTCTCTTCCTGAGGTTAAAACCATGAAACCTAAACATTCATTCTGATGTATATAAAGACGGATCAATACATCAATTATTGGCCTAATATGGAATATTTGATGTGTCCAAAGATTTAATTATATGACCTTAAATGTTCAGACCAAGATAGCCGTCCACAAACATCACTTCCCCATTATCACCCTGATCTGCTGATCCAAGACAGGATGGATCATGTTGATTCCACCAAATTCTGACCACAGCATCTAACTGATCTAGAACCTCATCATAAGAATCTTTTTAATGACATTTAAGATCAGAATATTACATCAGGCCAATAAATCATCTTTAATACAGAAACCTGGGCTTCATGAAAAGTATGTTTAATACCAAAAGGTTCTTTAAATCTCACCTCATCGCCACACATAATCTAATGTCCTGAATATGAGGGTCCATGCTGCAGTCAGGATAGCTTGTTGTTGGGTTTTACTGAGCAGAACCATCCCATTAAACCACCTGTTAAACCAGTGTACCTGGACCCTCCCTGTGGCTTTCTTCCTGCCTGCTAGAGGAAAGCTAGCAGACCTCCCCTCAGCAGACTTCATCATAAACCTGTGTTGATCTGAATGGTCAGAAGATCAGAACCTCTGTTGGTGGCAGAAACATCAGAATGGAGGAGATGTAGTGAACAGGTCTAAGCTGCTCTGTAGGAAGAAACAACCTTTGAACTGCCACCTTGTTGTTCTGGATCAGATAGATCAGGGTGTTGAACCATGTCTGGGAAATATTCTGGAGATGAATAACTTCCCCTATGATGGGTTATCTCCATCCTCCCTGTTATGAGGCTGAGAGACGTGGTTGGATGGTCCATATCTACAGTCTTCCTTGAGAGTCTAGTCTGCTTTTAACGTTCATTTTCAGACACAAAGACATTCAGCTGAGATTTCATGATGGAAGCTCTTTATTGCAGTAAGAATTCAGTCCTGTTCATCATTTTCCAGGTTTCATATTTCTGTTTTTAACCAATAATCCTAGAAGTTTTCACAAAGATCTCTCCAGTTGTAACAGAGTATAAATGTGGAGCAAAATGTGGGAGAAAAGTTAAGGTGGTCTCCAACATTCTCTAAGAATGTGGCATGAATTTACATTCAGACCCATTCAGAAAGTTACAGTTTACCAGCAGCCATGTAGGGAAACCATTAAACATGTGGAACAAGCTGCTATGGTCAGATTAGGGCAGATCTGGACAACATGCAGTAGAACCTTCACCCAGAACACTCCATGTGGACCATGGTGGTGGCAGCATCATGCTGTGGGGATCCTTTTCAGGGACACGGAAGGTGGACAGAGTTGAATGGAAGAAAAGTATTTATGACATCATTTGGAGCTCTAAGTGCTGACCTTAAAGGAAAGGTTTAAAGTGTGAAAGTCCAATGGGGTCGGCTCTGGTCATCTCCAACCACCACCATGATGAAACCAGTAAATGTCTTGGTCATCTCAGCTCTCTGGGATCTGCTTCCATAACATAAAGAGAAGTCCTCTTTATTCCTCCTGCTTGTCTCCAGGTAAAAATGACCAGACTCCAGTTCCCATAACTCCAGAAAGATCTAATATGACGTCACACAATGTTAGACGGTCAGAAACTGTTCTGACCTCTGACCTCTGACCCTTCTCATCCAACCTCCAGTAAATGGGTCTGGAAGCTGTGGCTGTTAGTGTGACGTCCCCCTCTTGTGGTGAGAAGTTGTAATAACAACAACATTAAAAATGGCTCCACCACAGAAACACCATGAAGCAGGATTCATTAAATAGTTCTAACATATTTACTGACATGAAGATGAGCCTCAACAAACCTTCAGGAAGCTGTCAGAGATGATTAAAGCTGCCAAGAAATCTAGAACATGTATGTGGAGGATCCTGTTATAATAAATAAATTATCTCTAGATAAATATTTTATTTCTGTTGTTCATCTAAAAAAACCTTTTATTCGCATGTTTGTCATAAAGTAGCCAACAGGAGAGTCTGTAGATTCTTGTTTTTCATGAGAAATTGTTATATTTCTATTGAACTGTGTTTTTAACGACCCATTTTAATTCTACCAGTAATCTCAAAAGACATTGAAGAGCTGGTGGCTGAGCAATTGATGATCTAACATTACCTTCTAAACACTAAACAGTTCGACCAGAATACTGAAGAAAAATGACCATCTGTGACTTTAGCCATTAGAAATAGTCTGGATCAAGTCAGTGGAGCAGTGATCTTAGACTTTAAAAAGTCTGCAGGAAAACTGCCAAACGTCAAACTATACGAAAACCGTTTCAATGTGTTTTCTTTGAAGAGAAAAAATAAATAATAAATATGGACCAAAAGGAAATCGAGAGGGCATCTGAGTTTAAATATCTGGGGGTCATGTTAGACTCTAAACTTAAGTTTGATGCTTATGTTAAGAAAATGTCTAAGACTGTCAAGACTTATTTAAAGTGTTTCCAAAGCAGCTCAAATGTATTTTTATTTTTTTTAAGTATTTTATTACTTTTTATTCGCATGTTTGTCATAATGTAGCCAACAGGAGAGTCTGCAGGTTCTTGATTCAAAAGTCAAAAGATGCAGAAGGACTCTGGGACAATCATCGCTCTCCATCAAAGGATCCCAGTTATGGAAACGCTTTACCAGAGGATCTAAAGTCACTGTTTCTCTACTAAACTGAAGCACTGGCTGGAAGAACAACACTAAACACTGAAACCCTTATCTGGAGATGTGTTTTCATGTATTTTACTTGTGTAATGTAACTTGTAATTGTATAGTACTCCATCTGTCACAATCTTTTAATTCTGTTTTCTGCGGCCACTAGATGGAGCTAGAGTGTAACCAGTTCAAGATGGTGGTGGGATCACCATGACTCAGCCCTGCTTCCTAACTGGGCCCAGTTTAACCTGTGCATACAGCTCTATTTTATCATCTCTTCCTCACTGGTTCCATGTCTGTCCACATGTTGCTCTCTGGTTCTTTATCCCAGAACATCACCACCAAAACACGACTCAAGTCCCACAAATGACTCAGGTGCTGAACTACCAGACTAATGACGTCACAAACAAAGCTTTGGACGTCATTGATCACATGACTCTGACCAGACGAACCAAGCCCTGACACACTGCTTCTGTTTCCATTTTTAGACATGGCTGATATCTGCAGCTCTCTGCTTCAGGAGCTGAAACAATGTAGTTGTAGTACCAGGCCCCTGTCAGTAGGGGGCAGCATGTAGCTGCTTCAATGTCAGTCCTACAGATGGAGACACATGATGTGTGGTTGTCAGGGGTGGCAAAGTACTCAGATCCTTTACTTAATAAAAGTACAGATACTTGTGTAAAAAAGACTGATAAAAGTAAAAGTACTGATTGAACTCATTTACTTCAGTAAAAGTTAAAAAGTACAGGTTCTGAAATACACTTAAGTACAAAAGTAAAAAACTACTTTTACCATCAGTGATACAAGATAACTCTTTCGATATCTCTTCAAAATAAAACACCTTTAGGCACAAAACTCAGGATAGTTTTCCTCTCTTGCTCCCAGCCTGCCCTAAAAGCACGATTACATGGAAGTGTTTTTTACAGATTTGATGAAGAGTCTTTAAAAGCCAGAAACTCTTGTTTTTAAGGTTGTCACAAAATGCAGAACATTGACCATGAATCATTGTAGGAGCTGCCAGCATGTAAGAGTCATCTTCAATAAGCCATGGATGGAGAAGGTCCTGCTTCTCTGAATCTGTTCCAGTATCGTCTGCAAGGTTTCCCAGCTCACTGTCGCTGTTGATGATTTTCTCATTGTCTCAAACTGGGCTTCTACTGGACACCTTCTCTCCACACAGCTGATGTTCCCTGTTTCTTGCTACTTTAACTTCATCTCATTATCAATGCGGGTAAAAGTAATGAGACAGTTTTGAGAATTTAAGGAGTAGAAAGTACAGATTTTTGGTTTCAAATGTAGGGAATAAAAGTAGAAAGTCGTCAGAAATACTTAACTAAGGTACAGATACCTTAAAAAACTACTTAAGTCCAGTAAGGAAGTATTTGTACTTAGTTACTTTCCACCTCTGGCAGTTGTTGCTCCTGAAGGTGAATAATTCAGCAGAAACTGTTTTTTTCTAAACCCTCCAACTGGTTTTTATAGTCAACAAATTGTTCTGACCTCCAGAAATGTTCCTGACCTTTAGAGTCTGGGAGAAACAAAGAGATCGGACCAGAACCAGATTCGTGGGACACATGTTTAATAGATGAGATCCTGACATTTAGGGCTGCAGCAGGAAACCATAACACTGTGTTGATATTTGATGCAGCAGCAAAAGGATCTTTATCTGTTCTTAGCAGGGAGGAGCATCAGGGAACCACATCTGGACAAGAGCAGGTCTGATGTTCCTCAGATGTTCTCAGAAGCTCTCCTCTTGTTAATCTCCTCAGAGCTTCGTCTGTTTCTACGTCTCAGTGGAGCAAAGCTGCAGATGATGGAGATATTTACAGGAGCTGAACTCAGCCTGGAGCTGCAGTAAAACACTGCTGCAGCTGAGATGCACCAGGATGGACAACATGATCCAGTCAGACATCAGTTAGGACAACAACAGGAGTTTTAGTTTTAACTACAGTCAATATCTGAAGCTTTATTTACACTGGGTTGAATAAAAAAGGTCTTTAACATGTGATGGAGCAGCTGTGTCTCTGCTCC
This sequence comes from Crenichthys baileyi, assembly GCA_036173005.1. Classification (NCBI taxonomy): domain Eukaryota; kingdom Metazoa; phylum Chordata; class Actinopteri; order Cyprinodontiformes; family Goodeidae; genus Crenichthys; species Crenichthys baileyi. The sequence continues at coordinate 5,096 of JAHHUM010000336.1, forward strand.
TCTTGGCTCTGCAGATGATTTGTCCCTGATGGACGTCTCCTGTCCTCACTGCTGAGTAAACGACAGATGTAGAAGTTTCTGCAGAAGAAAACAGTCAGATTACTGCAGCTGCTGCAGCTGAAGCCTGTTCTTAGTCTGCAGGACTTCAGTGCACTAATAGCACTGATGGCATTATTTAAAGTGACAGGACACTAAGAGATATTCAATGCTGATTGGATGTCAGCAGCTCTTCTTCTTCTGCTGCTTTTAACAAACTAAATGTGTTTAATGTCGGTTTATGAACCACAAACATGATCTCTGCTGCTGAAGGTAGAAAACAGACCAAACCACAGTCAGAATGGAAATAATCACCATCAGACCACATGGAGGTGGGAACTCTGACAGCTCAGAGTTGGTTTCACCTTCAGTAGGTCTGTCTGTGTGGAGATCAGCTTGGTTCTGACCAACCAGCAACAGGAAGCTGTGGTGGTTTAACTCTCATCTACACGCTACATCCAATAATAACCAGCATGTTTCAACATCAGCAGACCTACAGCTAAGCTTCTGCAGCTCCAACCTTCAGCTGCATGTTTTTATCAAGACCAGGAAGCTGGACGACCACAGAGATGTTTTTAGAAGAACCACAAACTGCAGACGAACATCTCACCAACATAAATAACCCAACTACAGAACAATCCAATCTATGTAGTTCCTGTAGGACAAGAACTGTTTTATGATCCTAACTTAAAGAAAGCTGGATGGTCCTCATGTTCATGTCTGCTGGTCAAACTGACCTGATGAACTAGACACCTCCCAGTGTTCCCAGTAAACCTGCTCCCTGGACCATCTAGCTGTTAACATCTGCTCTTCTTCATGGTTCCTGACACTGAGCATGCTCAGTCTCCATGCAGGATATTGATTATTGTCTGAGACCACCTCAATCCTTCTCTAAAGTGTCTCTTGACTAAATGTGTTGTTGTTCACTACAGTAAAGCTGCTGCCTTTCTAATGGCTGGAGACGATGAAGCTGTAGTAACACAGTCTGACCACCAGGTGAAGGTCAATGAAAGTCACTGATGGAAATACAGTAAACATGGAAGCAGATCAATGCAATGACTGTATTTATAATTCATAACTAAGTTTATAATGTTCAGCATCAGTTTGATTTCAAGTCCTAAATTATGAGGGTTTTGTTTCAAACTGATCCTGAACTTTGCAGCCATCCCAGAACAACCCAGAGCTCATGAAGAGTTACCTCTGCTGGGTCCGAGCTTCTGAGGATCAAATCCAGCTTCTGAAATCAACACAAACAAACAGCAACGTTCAGCTCTCTGAGATGTTAGATCTCTTCATATGTGTTTAAATTGTTCTTCATGTTGGTGTAAATCTGTAGATGATCAGCAGGAAATAAAGACTCAGAACATAAACTGTTGGAGTTGAGTGGAAACAACAGATTAAAGAGATTTTCTATGAATTTAATCACAGAAAGTCTTAGAAAGTGAAGCTTCACTGACCTTCATGGTTCCTGTGGACGCATCTCCTCACCAATAGAACCAGGAAGTGGAGGAGAACCACAGCACCATTAAAGGTGAGAACCAGGATCATGATGGCAGAAGACTGGCTGTATGTGGGACAGGTGCAGGTAGGTGGAGGAGAGGTGGATGCAGGTGGAGGAGTCATGGTGGGTTTCTCTGAAATGAACCAAAGGTAATTATTTAGATCTTGTCTCCTAATGAAGGTTGAAGCAGTCAGAGAAGCTGCTGACCTGAGACAGAGATCCAGCTGGATGGAGACTCTCCAGGACCCCTGATGTTACACTTGTAGAGGCCTTCATCAGAGCTGGTCACATGGTGGAGGGTCATGTGACCTGCAGGCTCAGTCCTGATGAGGGAGCCATCTTTAATGAAAGCAGCTGGGAGGTTGGAGGGAGTCTTTGTTTGACAGCTCAGAGTGACGTCATCTCCCTCCATCACAGGGAGGACAGGACTCTGCAGGATCACTGATCCACCTCAACACAGAGACAAACTACAGCATTTCATCCATTTCCACACAGCTTCATCAACACTAACTCCACAGTCTGATCTTACCAGAGACAGTGAGCTGGATGCTGCTGCTGGCTGCTCCCTCTCTGGACTCACACCAGTACACTCCTGTGTCTAATGGGACGAGGTATCTCATGTAGCAGGTAGAACCTGCTGGTTTCCCCCATCCGTCACATTGAGTCCTGGTTTCTCTGGTTGTGTTTCTCCTCACAGTCCATCCAGCAGAGCTGTTGTCCTCCTCACAGCTCAGAGACACAGAGTCTTCTTCAAAGAACTGAGATCTGCTGGGACTCACAGTCAGACCAGCTGCTGGAATCAAAAAGTTCACTTTGAGTTTTATTGTGGAGGCACCAAATAAAATAGGATAGAATAGAATAGAAACATTATTTATCGTCCCTCAGTGAGGAAATTGAGGCATGTCAGCAGCAAAGTAACTGTAATGTGTACACTAATGGTAATATTGTGTGGTTATTAAAAATTGCATTCTCAGATTAAGTGAAATGTGAGCCGCATGATTTGAAAATGTATAAACTGTGAATTTCTGACCGTGCGTCAGAAAAAACAGATTATTCACTGACAATGGAAAAACCTTACAATAACAGTAGGTATGTAAACACTTGTTACATTTTTTGGTAGCAGTGATGGTTAACAGCTGCTGGGAGGAAGGAGCTGTGATAACGCTCCATGTGCACCTAGGATGCAGCAGTCTGTCCCTGAAGGAAGTCTGTCCCTCCAGTCCTGCAACAGCTTCATGCATGGGGTGGGAGACATGGTCCAACAGTGACGTTATTTTTGCCACAGTTCTTCTGTCTCCCACCACCTGAACTGTGTCCAGGGGGTCATCCTATGACAGAGCTGGCCTTCCTGATGAGCTTATCTAACTGCTTCCTCTCAGCTTTTGCTGCTCCAACACCATAGAAGATGGCTGATGCCAGCACAGATTCACAGAAGCTCTTCAGCAGCACCTCCTGCACTGCAAAGTAGAGGGCAGGGTAGAGTCTGCTCTGACCCTTCCTGTAAAGAGCATCAGTGTTGTGACTCCAGTCCAGTTCGTTGTTCAGGTCTGAACATAAGACACATTTCCCTGCTTTCTTCAAGTAAAACAGGTGTGGGATGAAAAGGTTTAGCTTACTTAGTGAAACATATGAAGTTAACCAACCTTGTGATTTAGTGCAGCAGAATACTGAGGTCAGAACTAAACAGAGAAGGAAAATCAGTTTGAATTAATTAAAAACTAAATACCTCGTAAGAACTGCTGACAAGAACATGAGCTTTTTAACATTTAAATTTCAAAATAAATAAAAACATTGAATTCAAACAGGAGCTTGTTCATTTAGATTCATAAAAGTCAAAAGTGGAAGTTGAAAACCAATCCTGAAATATGCAGGTCAGTGAAAGCAGCGTTAGCAGACAAGCTGCTGTAAGCTGCAGTAGCTTCATCCATCTCAGTCAGGCCTGATTAACACCAACATAGTGAGCCCTACAATCACCAAGCTGGGATATAACTGTACCAAGACTTACTTTAGACATTCATTTAAAAGATGTATATGTTATTACCTAGAACCTTTACATAGAAAGTACTCCTGGATCAGTGCTGTCTCTACATGCTCATCCAGGAGGAGTGAATGCTGCAAGTCACTGACTGGATGCAATCTGCTGGGTTTCCTTAGATAGAAAAAACTTTTATCCAATTTGAATAAATAACTGAATCTGACTGTTTGATAGTTAGGATTAATTGGAATGTATGTACCTGACTTGAAATCTGTATGAATCGACTAAATTGTCTTTATAAAGTGCCTTGAGATGACATGAATTGACGCTATAGAAATAAACTGAATTGGCTCCATTTACTATAAATTAAAATTAGAATCAATCAGGTCTCAAAGCCAAGTATTTTACATGTGATCATTTAAAAACACAAAACTATCCAGATTCATATGATGGGAGATGCAATTACCACTGTGTCCAAAATAACACCTTCAAATTTTACCTCCTTGAAACTCAGTAAGTTTGAAGTCAGAATTTAGTTTCTGCAAGACAGTCAGAAAGTGACTTTATTGAGAAAGAATATCTGTACTTTAACTACAAATATCTATCTGCAAATAGATGTTACATCTTCTTAAAATTGAGTCTAAGTGAAGCACATTATTGGAAACAATATGTCCCAGGAACAGAACCCTGGGGAACTCCATGGATGAGAAGGATGAAGAAGAAGCAGATTCATCAGGAAAGCTGGTCTCAGAAAGATGAGACCTAAACCATTCCAGTACAGCGGTTCTGATTCCCAGTTTAAGCCGTAGATTCAGACGCTGTGGTCAGCTGTATGGAAGGCAGCAGTGAGGAGATAGAGAATAGCAGAGAATCCTGAAACAGGGAGGCCAACAAACATCATAAAACAGGTTAAAGTTGTTACTTTGCTGTTCATCTAAAAGGCCTTTAACTAGACCACTGTTTTTAGTGTGTTTGAAACCAATGGGAGTTATAAAGTGGTCCTCACAGGATCTATCAGCTAAAGTAATGGCTGAACTGCAGCAGATTTCTAACAGGCTCATCCAGCCTCACTGTTATATATGATGTTGAACTTTGTGACATATCTGCAGTTATTCTCACTTGAACTCCTTGTTTCTCATCCTCAGAGTGTTTGAACACGTTTTAAACCTGATTCCCAGCTTCTTCTCCACCATCAGTTATCAACAGAAACCCAGCAGATGGACAGATAGAATCTGTACTTACTGAGCAGAACTCTGATGGACGTGTCCTTCATGGTGTTTCTCAGAGATCTGAATGTTTTCTGTCAGACACACTGAGTAAACCCGCCCCTCTTCCTCTTCCTCTTCCTCTGAGGGGATATTTAAGGCTGCAGGAACCATTTTCACAGAGAGACAAGATGGATAAAAATATCACTGAAAGTACATGTTGTGCCTTTTGATATTAAATAAGCAAGTTAAATGTTTTTAATTCACATGATCACCTTCAACGCCCCGGTGGCGCAGTTGGTTGCCTAGCAGCAAGAAGGTCCTGGGTTCGACTCCCGGCCAGGGGTCTTTCTGCATGGAGTTTGCATGTTCTCCCTGTGCATGCGTGGGTTCTCACCGGGTACTCCAGCTTCCTCCCACAGTCCAAAGACGTGCCTGTTAGGTTAACTGGTCTCTCTAAATTGCCCTTAGGTGTGAATGAGTGTGTGCTTGGTTGTTTGTGTTGCCCTGTGATGGACCGGCGACCTGTCCAGGGTGAACCCCGCCTCTCGCCGTAGACTGCTGGAGATAGGCACCAGCTCCCCCGTGACCCGCTATGGAAGAAGCGGTAGAAAACGACTGACTGACTGTTTGTGTTTGCCCAGCAGGGGGCGCTGTTTGTTCAGAAACTGAGTTCTGCTCCAAATGAAAACTTCAGTTTAAGCCTCATATCTAGTTTGGGTCAAGAACAGTTTCCTGCTGGGACAAGGCTTCATGTTGTCCTTAGAAACAGCTTTTTAACGCTAAAAAGGAAGTTTTCACCATTTAGTGAATTCTGAAGGCCTCTAAAAGTGACATTTGTACCTAAATCTGATATTTACCTTCACCTTAGCGGTCACCAGTAGATCTGCAGCCTTAATCAAAGAACCTAATTGACACCATAGCCTTAACCCTGACATCCTAACCCCAAACATGATGTTCAGCTTCAGTAGGAGCAGGCTGTGGTCTTCAGCTGCAGCACCAGAACGTTACTGTCTGCAGTTAATCTGGTTGAGCTCATCAGATACAGTCAGACAAAATCACACATCAGCTGCAACAAAAACACTCATATTTAAGATGGATTCCTCATAAAATAATCATAAAAAAGCAACATGTGATGGAGCAGCTGTGTCTCAGCTCCTGAGGTTTCAAATGATTTCATTCATTTCAATAAAAAGTTATCTGAACCAACCTGGACCTCTGGCCCTAAACCTGATAACTAGCAGCCAAATGTGTTGCATGTCCTGTTTGGACACTAGATGGCGCTGCGGCTCAAGTATATGAGTGAGGTAGCTGGCAGGCGCTGACCCCAGAAGGGCAAACAGGTTTCTGACCTCCATGGCGGACGCTTGTGAGAACGCTGTTGTCGTGTGACCTTTGGGTTCTTCTTTGAGCACTATTCATCTTGGAGCTGAATAAACTGGGGAGATTGCAGCGAAGACGAGCCTTTGGATTAGATTGTCCACGTCACAACAGGTACAACATCAGCCGCCTGGCGCGTCATACCAAAGCAGCTTCAGATCAACACTTCCAGCCCAGTATTAGGCTGGTTATTACAGGTTGATCCCTCCTTAGCAGCAACAGCTGACATCAGGAGTCTGTGATAACTGGCAATGAGTCTTTAGCATCACCACTGAGGATCCTGACCCACTCTGCTTTGCAGAAATGTTGTAATTCAGCCACGTTGGAGGGTTTAGGTTTGAACAACATGTTTAGGGTCATACTACAGTATCTGACTTGGATTTCTGTCCAGACTTTGGCTAGGCCACTTGCTCCTGTACTTTGGATCATTGTCCTGCTTCTGTGATTTAGCTTCATCAACAGTCTGATCTTACCAGAGACAGTGAGCTGGATGCTGCTGCTGGCTGCTCCCTCTCTGGACTCTCACCAGTACACTCCAGTGTTATATGTGACCAAGTAGGTGATGTTACAGGTAGAACCTGCTGGTTCCTCCCATCCATCTCCATACGGAGTCCTGGTTCCTCTTCTCCATCCATCCAGCAGAGCTGTTGTCCTCCTCACAGCTCAGAGACACAGAGTCTCCTTCAAAGAGCTCAGATCTTCTGGGACTCTCAGTCAGAGGAGCTGCTGGATCAAAAACTCCTGCTTGGTTTATTATTTGAAGCTGAATCATTTGACACATTTATACTTTCCTCATGGCTCTGATGTCTAAGACCTAAAAACTGATTCTGCAAAGACATCTAGTATCTTCACATGAAGACGGACCAGAGACTGTTTTCTCTGAAGCAGTTAATTTAATCTCTACTGGTAAATTAACCCGTTTTAGTGAGAGCTGTTTAATGTTGGTCTGAACATCTTTTCCTGATTATTTGAGGCATGATGTCTGAACTAGAAGAGATTTATTGAGAAGCTCACTGATCCTGTCAGGAATCAGGAATATTTTGGGTGTAAAACAGGAAGTGGATCAACCTTGGATTGTTGTGCAGCTCAGCTCTGAGGTCAGAACAGAAAGAGAAGAAGAATCACTTTGTGAACTAAATCCTAAACCTACAACTGTAACGTTTGACAAGAGACAGAAAACTATGGAGCTGAATTTAAAATCTAAAACATTTCTTCTGTCTGAAAAGTCTTGGATTCATGTCTCCAAGTGAAGTCCCAGCATGCAGCCACAGATCAGACTGCTTTATTTCAGGACATAGCTCTTATACTTCACCTGCTGATGGATCATCAGGTTTAACATCAATTAATGCTGGAATTAAAAGTGTTTCAACACTGGTCCTTATCAGTAAATGATATGAAAAACAAATAGCTGTTCTGTCAAATAATCCCTAAACTAATCTGTCCTGACGGAGCGGAAGGTGGTCTGATGTGTCCTTCATGGTGTCTCAGAGATCTGGTTGATCTTTATCAGTCAGCATCAGAAACATCAAGTGAAACCTGCCCTCTTCCTCTGAGGCTGAGAGGTTTTAAAGCTGCTGGAGAGAATTTTATTAAATGTCAAACTAAATTCAGTCAACAAAACAAAAACATGCAGCTGAGTGTTTTGTTGCATAGAAATGGACTTCAGGTTAAATGTTTGGACATTTTCTATTAAATCTGAAGGTTTTAGCTGCTGATGTTTGCAGATGAAACGAAACGTTTTAGGAGAATAAAACCATCACAATAATCCCCTTAATTGGACTGTTATGTCTGTATTTGACCAACAGGGGGCACTGACCCCTTTTCCATCGAATGAGCTAAGAGAGGCGCTCAAAGGCGCCCCCTACTGGTAAATCTAAACAAGGAACAAAAAATGCACACATCACAACCTTTAATCTGTTTTCCAACAGTTTCAGTTCTGCTGTTCAACTTTTTAGGTTCACCAGCAGGTTTCTCCAGTAACAGGAAACATGAAGACCACTGAGCTGATGGTCTGTTACCACAGGCTGTTAACACAGAACATTACATTTGATAAAGTGACAGAGTTACACACATGCAAATACAAAGTAAACTGCTTTCAATTTAAAGGTTAAAGGTTTTCCTTAGATGTATAAAATTAGATCTGATAGTTCCTAGTCCAGTGAGGATCTTTGATCAGTTCAAGAGATCCTCAGGGATGTGTAATCGGTGCTCTGCTTGTTCTGATCTTAAAAACTGTCACTATTCTGGTCTCATTACAGAGAAATCTCTGAATATAATAATTGAGATGTGATATTCTGTGGCGACAACAATGATGACATAATCAGACAGATCATCCAGTCTTTATTCAGCTTCTGTGGAGGAAGTCCTGACCACTGAGATGAGCAGATTGTCTCCTGCAGGTTTTAATTGGTGAGAATTAGATGAATTATAACTTTATACATGTTGTAAAACCATCTTTATCTAATCATGATCTGGTGAATGTATCAACTGATTAGTGAATGATTCAAAGTATTACCTGTGTTTCTGTGTCGATATAAAGACATCATGCAGGAGAGTGGAGATGAAGTAAGGACAAAACACAACCAGGTGGATGAAAACACGAAGGCCAACATGTGAGGTGGATGAAGAAAGAGTCGGGTCTGGAGTGGTTGGTGTTGATTTACATGTAAAGACAATTAAACTTGGTCAGGTGACTATGTGGATGATGGGAGTGTTGAAATGACCCTGAAGCTGCTGACCTGAGACAGAGATCCAGCTGGATGGAGACTCTCCATGACCACTGATGTTACACTTGTAGAGGCCTTCATCAGAGCTGGTCACATGGTGGAGGGTCATGTGACCTGCAGGCTCAGTCCTGATGAGGGAGCCATCTTTAATGAAAGCAGCTGGGAGGTTGGAGGGAGTCTTTGTTTGACAGCTCAGAGTGACGTCATCTCCCTCCATCACAGGGAGGACAGGACTCTGCAGGATCACTGATCCACCTCAACACAGAGACAAACTACAGCATTTCATCCATTTCCACACAGCTTCATCAACACTAACTCCACAGTCTGATCTTACCAGAGACAGTGAGCTGGATGCTGCTGCTGGCTGCTCCCTCTCTGGACTCACACCAGTACACTCCAGTGTCTGATGGGACGAGGTAGTTCATGTTACAGGTAGAACCTACTGGTTGTCCCCATCCATCTCCACACTGCGTCCAATTCCTGGTTGTGTTTCTCCTCACAGTCCATCCAGCAGAGCTGTTGTCCTCCTCACAGCTTAGAGACACATATTCTCTCATGAAGAACTGAGATCTGCTGGGACTCACAGTCAGACCAGCTGCAAGGCCTGCAATAAAACAACAACTGTAAAAACTCTGAAGGCATTTTATGAAAATACAAAAATGTAAATGTCTGCTTTTTTAATTAAAAACATCCAGTTGGCTGTCTAAGAAGGTCCTGTGGGGACTTTAACCAGGACTGCTTGGCTTCTCTTTGATCGTGGTCAAACATGCCAAGGAGTCCAGAAACAGTGAGAGGTGGGATGTTTCCACGGTAACCATGCATTTCCAAGCCCCATCTCGTATGTCAGATCCCCCCCAACACAGAAGGTTTTCATTCTGATGAAGATCAGTTAATCAATGCATTTGATCCTGGCTGCTACTTTCACCCTAATCCCTGCTTGAAGCAGCAGTGAAGGACTCAGATGTTTCATTTAGTGAAATGATGGCAAGGCTTATCTCAGGGTGGGGTTTAGATCTTAGATCTATAACTTTACGACGCCTGTTAGAAAACGTTTAAGACTAAGCTCTCCATTAAACCTGTTGACCTCAGACCCTGGAAGGATCCGGCAGCATCAACTAGCTGAAGAAGCGACTGACCTGGGTTAGTTGTGCAGCACAGCAGCAGGGTGAGATCTGAGGAGGAATAAAGTTCAACATTATTTCAGTTTTCCCAGTGAAGAACAGCAAACGGCTGTAATGTTCAGTAATGGTCTGTTACATTGAGGTGAGCTGTGATCTGTCCTGGATCTTTGTCCCTCAGAGGACAGACAGCATCTCCAGGTGTGTCTTTTAAGCCAGTTTTAGTCAGAAATAAAGAATCAGTTCTTACCAAGCAGACAGACTGATGCTTCCTTCATTTCCTCTTCTCAGTGATTTGACCTGTTTACATTGATGTTAGTGAGACCAAGCAGCCCGCCCTCTTCCTCCGAGCCTAGCAGGCTTTCTGTTGGTTTTTACTTCCTCTTCTTGTCATGATCTGCCAGTGTTTGGTGTTTGAGCTCCTTGTCTGTTTTCTCCTCTTCAGTTGCTGATATTTCGGTTTGTTCCTGCTGATTAGATTCATCATTCACTCTTGTGTTTAGATTACTTTCTGGGATTCCTGCGTTAAATGTTTTAGTTTGTATTTCCTCGTAGATCTGGTTCCAACCTGTTTAAGTTATTTATTTAGCTCCATTGGTTACTGATTTCTGTTCACTTAGAAGTTTTGTTGTTTTCCTGCTCATCTGAGGTTATTATCTCCCACCAGCTGCTCCCCAGTCCTTCATTAGTCTTCCCCGCTGGTCCATTCTCCTCCCTACCTCAGTATTTATACCCTCTGGTTTTCATTGTTCACCGCTGGATCCACTGCTTACCTCCCTGTTCTACGTCTCTATGTTCCTGCCAGTTACGCTGGCTGTTTTCCGTTCTGTAAGTTATTTAAGTTATTAGGTCACCGTGCAGCTCCAGTGGTCCTGCTTGGGTCCTGCTCATCATGACTCTTCTGTTGGCCTCTAACTGGTTGACAACAGACTGCATCATATTATATAGACATGTTTGCAGAAAGGTCTCTACCTTGTGGAAGCTGCTCGTTTTAAAAGGCCACAGATCCAAAAGGACTTTTTTAGTAATAAAAGAAATGAAATGATTAAAAATAATGTTTAAAATAAGACAGTAATATAATTTATTTGCATCTGAAGCCAAAAACATCTATTCCTTTACCATACGCTTTTTATTGGGTGTTTTAATGTTGTGTCACTTTTATTTAAAAGAACAAAAAAAAAAACATGAAAACCAACATAGTACCTCCAGAACCCAAAGTTGTTTTTGTCTTCCACAAAATGACCCTCCATTATTCTGCTGGGAGACTTCAATGCCCACGTGCGAAACGACAGTGACACCTGGAGAGGCATGATTGGGAGGAATGGCCTCCACGATCTGAATCCGAGTGGTGCTTTGTTATTGGACTTCTGTGCTAGTCACGGATTGTCCATAATGAACACCAAAAAGCTCCACGGTGGCAAGGCTTCGGGGGTGGATGAGATCCGCCCTGAGTACCTCAAATCTCTGGATGTTGTGGGGCTGTCATAGTTGACACGCCTCTTCAACATTGCTTGGCGGTCGGGGACAGTGCCTCTGGACTGGCAGACTGGGGTGGTGGTCCCCCTTCATAAGAAGGGTGACTGGAGGGTGTGTTCAAACTACAGGGGGATCACACTCCTCAGCCTCTCTGGTAAGGTCTACGCCAGGGTATTGGAGAGGAGAGTCCGGCCGATAGTTGAACCTCGGCTTCAGGAGGAGCAGTGTGGTTTTCGTCCCGGCCGTGGAACACTGGACCAGCTCTATACCCTCTACAGGGTACCTGAGGGTTCATCAGAGTTTGCCGGTCCACATGTGTTTTGTGGACCTGGAGAAAGCATTCGACTGTGTCCCTCGTGATGCCCTGTGGGGGGTGCTCCGGGAGTATGGAATCGGCGGCCCTTTATTAGGGGCCATCCGGTCCCTGTACGAGCGGAGCAGGAGTTTGGTCCGCATTGCTGGCACTAAGACAGACCTGTTCCCGGCGCATGTTGGACTCCGGCAGGGCTGCCCTTTGTCAACGGTCCAGTTCATAACTTTTATGGACAGGATTTCTAGATGCAGCCAAGGGCCGGAGGGGGTCTGGTTTGGGGACCAGGCGATTTCGTCTCTTCTTTTTGCAGATGACGTGGTCCTGCTGGCCCCCTCTAGCCAAGACCTACAGCATGCGCTGGGGCGGTTCGCAGCCGAGTGTGAAGGGGCTGGTGGACTGGGTGGCGGAATGAAGGCACCGTGCCGGTCCGTTGTGGTGAAGAGAGAGCTGAGCCGAAAAGCCAAGCTCTGATTTACCGGTTGGTCTACGTTCCTACCCTCACCTATGGCCATGAACTTTGGGTCATGACCGAAAGAACGAGATCCTGGATACAAGTGGTTGAAATAGCTTCCTCTGTAGGGTGGCCGGGCACTCCCTTAGAGATAGTGTGAGGAGCTCAGCCATCTGGGAGGGGCTCGGAGTAGAGCCGCTGCTCCTCCACATCGAGAGGAGCCAGTTGAGGTGGCTCGGGCATCTATACCGGATGCCTCTTGGACGCCTTCCTCGGGAGGTGTTCCAGGTAAACTAAGTAAACTAAGTAAAACTAAGGATCCTTATTTTAATCATCCGTGAAGCTACGGCCTCTTTGCAGATAAAACCCAAATCAGGGAAACCAGATGGTCACTCTGCGTCTGTCGTAGATGGTCTAATTTTAAGAAAGATGCACTACAGGCGTTCTGAGCAGCTTCTCATCCATTAATGAGGGCTGCTTGGCGCTGAAGGCTGAACAAGTTGAAACTTATAATTTACAGCTTGCCTCCAGCACCGACCAGATGAGACAGAACATGCACAGCAGGTACATGAAGCCATAATTTACCCCCACATGGGCCTGGTATTATCAACAACCAAAGAGGGTCCTCTGATCACACCTGTAGTCCAAGGCGTGTCATAACCAGTCTCCCCTTTGACTCAGTGACATCAGGGTGACCCGTCTGAGGTCAGATGGGGGAGGCTTTCTTTGGTACCGGCTCTAATCAAGAGGTTTGCGCAGCTTTGAGAGTAGAAAGACCCCAGAGAACTGGAACTGGAACTAGCCCTCTTCCTGGACATAAAGCCATGATATTTCTATCTATGTTGCTTCCGCCTCTCTACCTGCTCAGTACATTTTTCTTCTAAGCTCCCTGCTTGCTTGCATTCTTTTACTCCTAACTTTTATCTCTTTGCCAAAATTACAGAAATATTGGACTAAAACTACTTCTTACCAGCAACTCCCAAGGATTATTATTATTTTATTTTTTTCTAAAGGATTTTGATGTTTTTAAAATCCAACTCGATTAGAATGGCCAGAATTACAGAGAAATGCCCCCGTTTCCCCTGGGAAAAGGAGACTTCGACAGCGAGCTGCTGTCACGACAACTGATAGGAGTGAGACAGCTGGAAATAATGGCGTCCCCTCCAAAACAGATTTCTCCCATTACAGCATGAAAACCAGGAAAATGATCCATCTTCTGAGAACAATAAAAGGTTTGAGAACAATCTTCATTCTAAACAGTCTTCTCCTAAATTGCCAGAGAAAAAGTGCCCCACCGGACCAAGAACCCTAGTAGTGGGCAACACAGCTGTGGATGGGATTAAAAACGTCTGCAACAAGATAAACACAGAAGTTATGATTGGTACCAGTAACGTGGTGTCTGATATCTCAGAGAATATTCTAGAAAACCTTATTATACACTGTGGAGCCATGGATGATGTGGCTAAGAAAAAAATCTGAAGGACTGAAGGAGGATTTCACTCATCTTCTGAATATTGTTGGAGGTCTCAATATCAAGGTGTTTCTCAGCGGACCCTTTGCACTGATTTACTGTGGAGATGAGATTTTTCCAAGACTTCTGATGATTAATAAGTGGTTGGAAAAAAACATGTGCTACTACATCTGTGGACTTCATCGACAACCTCAATATTTTTTGGGTAAAAAGACAACTCTTCAAGCAAGATGGTTTCTGTTTGAACAAGCAGGGAGCCAGACGTCTCATATCTAATCTCTTCTATTCAGCAAATAATCCGCCAGCAGCTTCGACCTTCAGCAGAGAACATGGAGTATCAACAACAATGATAACGCTGCCTCCAACAGCTCCAGCAGGAACAACCGGCCAGTTGGCTGAGAAAGAGAGGTCATCACAAAAGGTCTCCCTGTCGAAATCCACAGGAGAGGTGGACCCCCCCGTTATACCCCCCTCCCCCAAAACCCAGACCCAGACCGACCCCCCGGTAAACCCCCCTCATCCCAGACCCCGACCCAGCCCGCACAGAACTCTCCCATCTCCCCACTGAGCCCGCTTTTTGCTTTACTGGATTCTGATAACATGAAAGGAGCTCTTAAGATCGGGACCCAAATGGCTCTGACATCTTCTCCATTCAACACCCCCTCGTAGCCGAGGCCCTGCTACTGAACCAACATCTTCTGAATGCTGCAGAGCCCCACCACCTCCTAATCTATCTCCTCCTCATCAGGACTTTCAAATCACTTCTCTGTGATACAGTCTGGGCCCCAGTGGTAACTCTATCAGAAATGAGCATGTCCAGAAAAACTTGGGCCTCTAATGAGAGATAGTTGTAAAATCTCTGTGCTTAAACGTGTCAGAAAGAACAAAGCTAAAAGGATAAGAGACAGTAATAAACAATCAAAAAAAGCCATAAACTGTCAGGTCCAACCAGACACAGAGTTAATATCAGCAACTAAGTCATGTAAACTGGCTTTATTGAACATTAGATCTCTGTCAGGAAAATCATTTTTAATCAATGACTTCATTACTGACCACGACCTTGATGTTATGTTTTTAACAGAAACATGGTTACATGAATTTAAACTACAATTTTCTTTGTGAGAGCGGACAGCAAAGAAAAGGTGGAGAGGGGGGGGGGGCACTCTTGTTTAAAGATTTACTAAATGTAAAAACAAGTATTTCTGGGCAAGTTTGACTCTTTTGAATATTTGGTTCTCCAGGAAAAGAGCCCGTTGTCAGGATCTCTGCCCTGGTTGTTTTTTGCGTGCTGCTTACTGTGTATAGCCTCTAGATGGCGTCTGAACATGGAGGTGTCCGACAGGTGTTTTCCATCACCCTGATCATCTCGAGAGGAGGATTTAAGGAGGAGGCAGCCAGCAACTCATTGCCAGAGTGTTGCCCCTTAGAGGTACAACTCCAGCAACATTACTCTTGCCTAGTCTTCGTTTTGCCTTTGCTAATCCTGCATGCTCTGCCTTACAGGTGTACCTGAACCTGACCTCGCTGTCAGCTTTGAACCTCTTGGATTATTGTCTTCTGGGAAGAAGTCATTTCACCTCATGAAGACTCAAACCTCCGTTTGCTCCTGTGGATCTCACCGGCTGGCAGCTTCCTCTATACCTGGGATCCTCCTCAACGAACCCTGTCCACCCTCCCACGCACACAAGCTTCTTCCACAGTAAACTCTGGACATCCTAACTTCCTGGCAGACCTGAACTCACCAGCTACGTTCCCACGGGTAAACAATCCTCTGGGTTTTCTCCACCTCCCCCTCTGGCGGATCATCCCTTTCTCCCCAGTAAGACTGAATCATTATTATCATTCTCTATTTCCAGTTTATCCCTGCTTACCTTTTGCTTTATTTTTTTCTTACAGTTCATACTCCAGTTTCCGTTCCCAGTTCTTGTCTTGTAAATTAAACTTCTAACTATAAAACACGTCTCCTGAATTGCTTTCTGCATGTGGGTCAAACTTGTTAAATTCAATATGATATATTATATATTATATATATGATATATATGATATTTACAGGCCTCCTAAGTCCAAAACAAAGTTTTTCAGTGATTTTAATGAGCTTTTATCTGTGATATGTTGATTATGACTGTTTAATTATTGTGGGAGACTTCAACATTCACATGGACAATCCTGAAGACAGAAGTCCAATAGATCTATGTGACACTCTTAGAAAAGTTGGTTTGACTCAACATGTTAAACAGCAAACGCACAAACAGGGACATATTTTGGACTTGATCATCACTAAGGGTCTAAACATTTCCAAGGTGTCTGTAACTGATGTTGCCCTATCTGACCACTTTTCTGTTATTTTTGAAAGCATCATCTCCAATGACTCAGTTTGCCAAAGAGACATGATAAGAAAACGCATCTTTAAGGACGGTGCTGCTGAAACCTTTAACCAGATTTACTCTTCTACCTCCACTTTGCCCTGTAACACTGTAGATGAGCTGGTAGAAAACTTTCATTCTAAAATCTCAGACATCATTGATTCATTTGCTCCAATTAAAGTAAAATTCGTTTCTGGGAAGAAAATGTCTCCGTGGAGAAGTGCTCCACCAGTCAGAAGTGAACAAAAGGAGTGTTGAAAAGCTGAACGCAGGTGGAGAAAGACTGGACTCCAGGTTCACTATATTATCTATAAAGAGAGACTATACAGATATAACCTACAACTGAAAAATGCGAGACAATCTTTCTTCTCTGAGATCATCAGCAAAAACATTAACAATGCTCGTGCATTATTTGCCACGGTCGACAGGCTAACAAACCCTCCTGTAACTGTAGCATCTGAACTCCACTCTACCAGGACCTGCAATGAATTTACTAACTTCTCACTGAAATAACCCAAAAGATCAGAGGGGCAGTCAGCACATCCACATCATCTCCCGTACCAATGTTGTCTCCAACTAGAACGGATTTTGACAAAATGTCCCAATTTCAATAAATAAACTAAAAAAACTTAGAAATCGTACAGCAACTAATCTCTTCTTCCTGCTGTCTCCATGTTTTACCCACAGCTTTCTTAAGAAAGCTTTGCCTGTAATAACATCTGATTTAACACAAATAATAAACACGTCCCTTTGTCAGGTGTTTTCCTCCAGGCCCTGAAAACAGCAATAATCAAACCTGTATTGAAAAAGAGCAACTTGGACAAGCTGCTACTACAGAACTACAGGCCTATATCAAACCTCCCCTTCATCAGTAAGATTATTGAAAAAACTGTTTCAACAGTTAAACAACTTCCTAACAATGACCAACCGCTTCGATGTCTTCCAGTCAGGCTTCCTGCTCACCACAGTACAGAGACTGCTCTTGTCAAGGTGTTCAATGTGGATAGAAGGTGGATTATGTAGCTAGAACTGAAGGACATCAGTGATGGTGGAAGTTGTCGAGATCAATTCAATTCAATTCAGTTTATTTATATAGCGCCAATTCACAACACATGTCGTCTCAAGGCTCTTCACAAAAGTCAGGTACATACATTCCAATTAATCCTAAGCATTGAACAGTGCAGCCAGATTCAGATATTTATTCAAATTGGATAAAAAGTTTTTCTATCTAAGGAAACCCAGCAGATTGCATCCAGTCAGTGACTTGCAGCATTCACTCCTCCTGGATGAGCATGTAGAGACAGTGGACAGTCACTGGCGTTGACTTTGCAGCAATCCCTCATACTGAGCATGCATGTAGCGACAGTGGAGAGGAAAAACTCCCTTTTAACAGGAAGAAACCTCCAGCAGAACCAGAACCAGGCTCAGTGTGAGCAGCCATCTGCCACGACCGACTGGGGGTTAGAGAGAACAGAGCAGAGACACAAAGAGAACAAAGAAGCACTGATCCAGGAGTACTTTCTATGGGAAGGAAAAGTAAATGTTAATGGATGTAGCTCCTTTAGTCGTTTCACCTAGAAAGAAGGAACAGATAAACTCTGATCCAGTTTTCAAGGTTAGAGTCTGAAGAGAGCACATAGAGTTAGTTACAGTACAAGCTCCGTCAGTAGCCATGTCTAGGAGAGAGAAAGGGTTAAACACTGAAAGACAGGGCCATGTGGATCATCGGTAGAGGGTGAGCATTAAGTTGTTGCCAGCAGAAGCTTGGAGGATTCCCCTCTCCAGAAAGGTGTCACAGGTAGACACAGAGTCAGGCCAGGTGTAGCTTCTAGGAAGAGAAAAGAGAGAGAACAAAGTTAAAAGCTGAAATAACAGCAAATAATACAAAATTGAAGAGTAGTGTGAGAAAGTAGCGAAGAGGGTGAAAGTGGTCATTATGTCCTCCAGCAGCCTAAGCCTATAGCAGCATAACTACAGAGATAGCTCAGGATAACTAAGCCACTTTAACTATAAGGAAACGTTTTAAGCCTAGCCTTAAACGTAGACGGGTTGTCCGCCTCACTGACTAAAACTGGGAGCTGGTTCCACAGGAGAGGAGCCTGATAACTAAAGGATCTGCCTCCCATTCTACTTCTAGAGCGTCTAGGAACCACCAGTAAACCTGCAGTCTGAGAACGAAGTGCTCTGTTAGGAACGTATGGAACAATCAGATCTCTGATGTATGATGGAGCTAAATCATTAAGGGCTTTATATGTGAGGAGGAGAATTTTAAATTCTATTCTGGATTTAACAGGGAGTCAATGAAGGGAAGCTAAAGTAGGAGAAATATGATCTCTCTTTTTAATTTTCATCAGAACTCTTGCTGCAGCATTTTGAATCAGCTGAAGGCTTTTAACTGCATTTTGTGGACATCCTGATAGTAAAGAATTACAATAGTCCAGCCTTGAAGTAACAAATGCATGGACTAGTTTTTCAGCATCAATCCTGGACAGGATATTTCTAATTTTGGCAATGTTCCGGAGATGAAAAAAGGAAATCCTGGAAACCTGTTTAATATGGGATTTAAATGACACGTCCTGGTCAAAAATAACACCAAGGTTTTTTTAGAAGATCAAGGAGGAGGCTCCAGGGCTTGGTTGTGCCTGGGGTTTCCTGACACGGTACCAGGTGGTCAGAAAGATCTCTAACCTAACCACTGTGTCCTCTGGAGCAGATCTTTAGTCTTGTGGTGTTATGCAGGGGATCATGGGAGTTTGTTGTTCTTTCTGCTTGGGCTTTGTGGATCGGGGAGGCCTGGTGATCTTTGGGTGTGCAGGGCGTGTTTGGGTCATTTGTTCAACCAAAGCAGGACTTGTGTCTGCGTTCTAGACCCCAGGTCCAGCTTGTTTCCAGAGCGGTGACCAGAGTCCAGTATAGATAATTTGTCACAGCAGTTAGAAGATAAAATGGATTCTGTTGTGTTCTTCAGACACCACCAACCTGACACCTCATACTCACATCTGGTTCTCCTCCACAGGGTTACAAGCTGTAAGCAGAGGAACCAAAGTTGGACCTACTGGACTAATGATTGGTCTGACCGTTCTTCTTCCTGTTAGCTGCTGGTGTTGGTTTTGGGACTATTGTAACTCAAAGTTAGCCTCCTGCTAAACAACCACCTGTCTTTAGTTAGTCAGAAACAGCCTCAGTCTGGGTTTCCTGATGCTGAGGGAAACAAAACAGGAACAAATCTTAGACCAGTTCAGGTGAAATGTTCAAAAGAAAAGATTATTTTCCTGAAGAACATTTTTCAGTCGGAATGGTCGTCTCTGGTTTGAAGACAGAAGATTTAAAAGTCAAATAGATTAAGGCTCAAGATTAAATATGATTTTATGATCCATTAATTGGTTTTTATTTATGGTTTGTTCAATTTTTGTATTTTTGTGGCGCTAGTGGCCTTTTTTACTGTGGTCTCTGTGGGATCAACATCTTGTGGGATGTTCTTCTCTCTTTCTCTCTTTCAGTTTTCATCTTCCAGCTTCAGTAAAACTGAGTCATTTTCCAGAAAGTTCTCCTAGCCTGCAGGTTAGAGCAGGTTCAGTTGTTGCCCAGCTGCTCCACCTGTTCCTGCATGCAGGAGTTGATGTATTCATAAACAAATTTTACCTGGATCTGTTTCAGGGAAATTCCAAAACCCAGCAAGATTTCTGGTTTTTGTGAAGAAAATATAAACAATGTCTGTATTTGAAATAAAGCCGATTTAATAATTACCTGAACTCTGTACCTGAACAGGAAATAAAATCTGTAATGTGAAGAATTGATGTTTTTCTATTAACATGTATAAGTATCTACTCACTGGTTTTGTACAGCTGCAAACTAAAGATAGTGAACATGGAGCCATAGAAACAGATCCCAGTTACTGTCTGCAGCTCTTAGTGTCCACCTGCAGCAGAGACAGTTATAACATGGAGCTGACAGCTGCCTGAGAGACGTTCCTCCAATCAGTCGCTCCTCAGATTTTATCTGCTTCCTGCTGTTTGAGGAGCAGAAATGTTGAACTGGTTTAAACTATCTGAACACATTCAGAGAAACTGGACTCAGTCTGGAGCTGTGAAGCAGTAAAACTCTGCTGAGGCAGCATTAACAGTCTGAAAAACCCAGAAACCTCCAGCACCAAACAGGACTTTTATATAGATACTCGAGTTACATTCTGCTGGTTTTACATCTGCAGTGATGCACATTAATCTTTCATTGCGGTATAATATCCTCACACTAATGACGTTATTTCACAAATAGCTCAATTATAGCACCCCTGAATAAATCCAACTGAGGCCTTTTTGTGGTTTGTTCTGTATGTTGTTAAGTTGATCAGAGTGTCTAGAAATGATCTTTATTAGGAAACCAAGACTTCCTCTGGTTTATGACATAGAAACATGTACATAAACCAGAGACCCACTTCTCTTATTCCTTCCTCAGAAATTACAAGGAAAAGAGAACATCAACTACGGGTTTCCATGACATGAACTAAAGGTAATTATTTAGATCTTGTCTCATAATGACGGTTGAAGCAGTCAGAGAAGCTGCTGACCTGAGACAGAGATCCAGCTGGATGGAGACTCTCCATGACCCCTGATGCTGGCAGATACTGTTCCACACCACTGTTGTTTAACAACAACCAACTCATCTTAACGTGTGAATCTGAGCCAGAACTCCAGCAGGTTGTTGGAGCTCGTATTTCTAAAACCAGATCAGGATCCATTTCATAAACTCAAATGTTTTCTTTGACCCTAAAGCAAGACGTAATATTCTGAGATAATATGGGCATAAAAAAGGTGTTTCTACATATTTTAGGACTGATGTTTTCAGATGTTTTCAGACTGGACCTCCCAGACACCAACATCCTTCATCACATCATCCTCACCTCTGCTGGGTTTGACTTTCTGTTGCTGAAGCTGAGTTATTCTGATGTTGCTGTACGTGATGTTGTCTCCTTTATCACCTGAAATAATCAGAGATTACCCACAATTCAGTGCTTCATAATGTTTAATATTATGAGAAAACTATTTGGAGCATTTTGAGAATTTTTTTATTGCTGCATTTTTTGCTAAACAGTAACATACATAGATTAAACTTCACATGTTTGTGGCTAAACAGTATTTGTAAATGTTGGCAGATTTGTACATGAATTATCATTGCTTAGTTTAAAAAGGTTCTTTATCCTTAATGATTTACCATTAAAAGACATTTTCATTTATTCAGTTTGGTGAACTTTGATAGAAGTGGTTTGAATACTTTTTACATTTATCTTTGAAGTACTTTTATGAACTATTAACAGAATTGTCATCTTGTCTTAGAGTTGCATTTGGGTGGTTGCTATGGAGACTGAGCAGGAACTTGTGTTTGTGGAGGAGTTTGGGAAGCAGTCTGTTTGCACCCCAGCCGATCTCCGTGTCCTTGAATGTCAGATGTGGACGTGTGGGCTGTACCAGTATCTGGACAGAACCAGTTTTATTCAGTAGGACTTGTGTTTGTGAAACTGTGTGTCGCCACACCCACGATGCTGAAACATGAGTGTTTTTCCTTCCTTTAATAGAAGGCAGCTGTGACACAGAGCAGCTCCTCTGAGAGGATGAACTGTCTCTACCGGGCTGCCAAAGATGACTTTGACTCGCTTGTGTCTTCATTCATACCTTCTCTGAGTTTATCAGTGTGTCTAACTCTGACAGTAAATAAAGAGTTTGTGTCTCACCCAGGGGCGTTTCTAGGGTCTGGAACATTGGGGGCTTTAGCCCAGGCCCTAAATAGTTTCATTTTCATCAGACAGAAATAAACTAATATAGGACATGTTGAACCAGTTCTCTGCCTTGGCTGGTTTTCATTGAATGTTAATTATTGTGAATCAAACATCAAAGGTTTACAATAATTTTACTTGTTTTAATGTTTTGCTCGTAGTTGAAGTGAAGGATGAAGAGAAACAGTTTATAACTGCTGAAAAACATTTTACTGAAGCAGATAACGACACATTTTATGATCTTTTAATAAATCTTAATCTGAGTTTCTGCTCAGTCCGTCTGACTAAAGTTGTTCTTAAACTCAGAGAAACTGTTTACTGTGTGAAAAAACCCAGGATTACTTATGGACCATAAGGCGAGGTTCTGCTGTATTGGTGTCTTCTTGGGGTGTCGATAAGAACACTTCTGGAGTCAGGATGCAGTTTGCATATATTGAATGCAGATTTATTGAAGAACTGGGGCATACAGGTGGTGGATGTAAAGGTTTATGATTGTGGTCTAAATGGAAACAGAAATACAATAATCAACATAAAATATCTATAAAGTGCATAAAGCAATCTACCTGAGCATGCTTACATGCATTAAATGAACCCAAATGATGTAAGCTGGCATTAAACATACATTCAGCCTGAACAGGTGTAATTTAGTACAAAATAGGACTCTGCTTCCATCTATTGGCCAACCTAAACCAGCCACGTTCAACCTAAAAAGTCAAACAGGATCGATACACTCAGTTCTACTGCACATAAAAGGTCATTACTGACATATGTGATGATCTAAACACTTCAGGATAATCCCATTAACAATAACTATCGACTATATACAGGCTTTAAAGCCGACTAGAGCTACAGCTAGATGCTAACAAACAAAACAGGTAACACAGAAAGATTTATTAGGAAATCTTCCTGCCCACCAGGATAACACGCTTACATGACGTCAGTGACGCACTTGTAACGTCCACTAACATGCATAGGTGATATTCTCTGAACTCTTAACTCTGTGACTTTAACCAGACTGCAGTGCTGCAGCTACTCAGCAGCTCTCAGCCACTCCTGATCAGAGCGATATCTCACGCAACAGAGTGTGGTGCGGCTGTGGATTCATCCGCACAAGTAAATAGATCCACCTGTTTGGATTATCGGTCTTTCCAACACTGTGGCTCAATAAATGGGCTCCTGTTCTCATCGACTAGTTGACCTTTGACATCTTCCTCTCATCAAGGTGTTCCACTCCTGAGGCTCCAGGGTCGTCGTTTCTAAAAAGGAAACTGGTATAAAGTTGATTTTCTGAAATCTTAGTCAAATGTTAAGATCCAAAAAACACATTTATTTATTCCTTTCTTTTAATGCTGCTGAGAACTTCCAAACCTTCATGAACCTGTTCTGTTTTACTGCATCTTTCCAGATCTTCATTCCACGTATGAAGAAACTATTTTTATTTTACCTGCTAAAAATAATAAATGAAACATTTAACAACCAGTCTGTTGTTCTCCACTGAGTCATTAGTTCAGTCTTTACTATGAAACACTTTCTGTAGAGAAAAAAGTGTTTAAAACAGAACTTAGAGCCACATCCTGGACCTTTATGGACTCTCATCTGTTGTCCTGTTATCAGTACTAATATTACAGTTATTAATAAAGGTATACATAAAGTGGTATGAATTCATTAAGTTGAGTAAAACTTGATAGTGGAAACATTCAAAAAAAGTATCTGTTTTACTATGAGATGTTCAGCTCAGACTAGATCTACTCTGGCAGCTCAGCATCATGCCACCATAGTGTTTACCCAGGAGAAGATACCTCTCTTCTCTCCGAGGCGTCACGTCATGCTGACCTCTTTAGAAATCTGATGCTCAAGGACTGTTTTACCTCCCTGTCTCTGTAATGGGAACTAGTTTCTCATTTTGTGAGGGGTCATAAAAAGTCTGTTTTTCCCTGATTACAGCAGGACTGAGACACTGATCTGGTTGTATCCTCTGTCCGTTCTCAATTCTTTATTAAAAGTGCCACTTTGATTCTCATCGTTCTCCTTGTTAAGGGAGTTTATTGAGGTGCATTTTTTTCCATTAACAAACTGTTTCCTCGTTTAATGAGTTTAGTTTATATAACTTTACGTATTACATGTCACGCCGCTCTGCTTCCACCTGTTCCTGGGCGTACACCCCCACCAGTGAATATCAGCAGCCTTGAAGTCAGTTGGAACTTGACCTTTGGGGCGGAGCTGTCCATGGACCTCGATGGTCAGTTTGACCTTTGATTAATTAAAAATCAAATCGAGTTGTTTATTAGCTGTTGATTGAGACTGTGTTAAAATTTTCAGATAAATACTTGATTTTATGTTTGCTGGTATTTTAAAAACTGACCAGGGTGAAAGGTCGGGTCAGAATATTTAATAAACCAGCAACAACAGTAGAAAAAAAAATATTAAACAACAAAACAATTTTCCATTTAAGAAGTGTTGGTATTTCATAAACAATATACTTTTATACAAGTTTCAATACAGATAGACCAGTCAGGAGTGCACTGCAAGCTTATTGCTGTGTGTCCAGAAAACGCTGTACAGAAGCTATGTGGCCTGAGAGGAGGACAGAGCTGTTGGGAAAAATACATCTTAAAGAGCTGATGACACGATCGTGTTTTATAAAGCAAAACGATGATTTATTTATTATTTACAAGCACGCCTGCATAAGATCGTTTTCATCAAAAAACTGTGGCCATTCGGGCAAATGTGAACGGAAGGCGGCGCCGCCCACCGCCTGAGGAAGAAGGCGGACGTGACGTCAGCGCAAGGAGGCCCGCCGGTGTTGTTGGCAACAACTGGTAGCTTTTTAGCCACAAAGCTAAAGTTTTGGGAGTTAAGTCGGTGAACAGTCGCAGCTATGCCTTCGCGTTGTATTGCAGGTTATTGTTCAAACACACATAAAGATGGTGTTAGTTTATCTAAGTCTCCTAAGGATCCAGAGCTACGTTCAAAGTGGGTGAAGCAGGTCAGACGTACTCGCGAGAAGTGGGAGCCCACCCCACGTCTGTTCTGTGCTCCGAACATTTTGAGTTGGACTGTTTTGATGTTGTTCCAGCTTTAAAAGTCACTCGGTTGTTCAGAACAACACAAACGTGTGTCCTGACCTCAGCTGTACCTACAGTGTTCCCCACGAGCGTGAGAGAGTGCGTCAGTGGCAGTGCTGGGCCCGGACCGAGCAGTCGTTGTTGAGGCCAGTCCTGCCAGCACATCCACTTCTAGCTGCACATCCCAACCCGGCCCTAGGTCCTGTGTGGTCAAGCGAAAAAGGATACAGGCAAGGTCCAAAATTTGCCCTTGTTTGGGCGGTAAAGGAGGGGTGGGGACAGTATTCCTATTACAATTTCTAGTGGATATTTCAGTTGTACTTTAAATACACTGCAATGAATTTATTTAAAAATCAGGTTTAGATAAATTTACATGAATTAAATTTATGAACAAATGATTTGTTCTAATATCTGAGAAGAAACCAATCTGTGTTCCCCTGCTGTGAGTTTTCCACTGCTGCTGCAGCGGCGGCGGTCATGTGTGCCTCTCCTCCGTCACTCTCCACCTCCGAGTCTGATGCGCTAAAAATCCTGAAAATCCCTTTTTAGCAGAAAGCCCCTACCTTGGATGATGCTGCGTTGACAGCTGGGCTGTATCCCTCCTGCTACACTGCCCCCTGTTGGTGACCTTAGGCTACGCATATTTAAACATATTTAAACATATTTCAATCCAGACAATTTAAAATCTGCTGCTCACATTACAGTCGTGGCTGGAAGCAATCCAGAAAACTACATCAGAGGACATTTAGGATCATCTTTTTATCTCTTCTGAACAAATATTTAGCTGTTCAGTTCAATTCACAGATACTTGGATGGAAACCAAATATTTTAGTGTGAAGAAAAACAGGTACAGTTGTCCAAAATGTCATGGAGTCTGTCACCTAAAAATAAATGATTAATTTATTAAATAATTAGAAATGAATTAAATAAAACAAACACCTGAAAATCCAGAGAAAATGGATACTTCAACCCAAATAGTCTTCAGCAGGAAGCCAGAGGAGTCTTAATTATAATATATGAGCCAGGCAGCTGATTATATCTATAAATTCACACCATCTGAGAATAAATATGGTTCGGTTCTGCAGAATCCAACATAGGGTCCAAAACCAACCTCAAATACAGCTTTAAGGCTTTTAAGAGACAAGGTTAGATCACAAATAGCATTAATGTGGTCTGATGGATTCTATCCACACCAGGAAAAGTATTCAGTGCGTAAACCTGCAGATGCCTCCAGCACATAATCCTCCATTTTCCTCTGTTTAAGCCTTGTCTTGGCACCTGGTTCAGAGATACTGTGGGTGTGGCACAGGGCTTTGGTTCTCTTAGACAGCTCCCTGGCAAATGCGTCTGTGCGTTTTCCCTGAAGTGTGTCACACACTGCTTGTTTGCAGATCAAAGCTTCTGCCAGGTCTAAAGTCTCTTTTCTGAAGGAGCTTGTGGAGTCCTTCACTTACAGACAGAAGTGACTGAAACATCAGTAGTGCATAGACTGCTGAGAACTTATAGAGCTTTGCTCACAGACCAAGAGCTGTGGGGGATCTAATAGCAGAAAGACGCTCAAAGATGCTAGACAAAGTCTCAAGAACTGAACTTATCGCAACGGACATACCTGTAGGATCGAACTGTTACTTTTCTTTCGTTGTTCATGTTTCTTCTACTTATCTTCAGTTACGAAATAAAGAGAGAACACTGTTTTAACGCGTTGAGACGGCTTATCTCCATTTCTTTGGTCACCATCGGTAAAACAATCGTATGGCTCGGTCGTAACTTTTTATTTATTTATTCCATTCCTTAAAATGACATAACTTAACATAACAAGGGAGGTGCTGAAGAAGTAGTACAAACACTCCAACAAGCTGAAAAGCTCCTCAGCCTCTGGGATGGCCCTGCAAGTGTGGCACAACACCAGGTTAAGTTCATGACAATGCACATAGAGAGCTTCAGGGTGGAGCCTTCTGAAGTGTGCTTGTACACCACCAGTGGATGACAGCTGCACCATCATATGTTTGTGCTACGAACTTAAGCTCTGCAAGACCATGGTTTTGAATCTGCTGCATCATACAGGAACCCTCTGAGTCACAGACCTCTGGGGAGGATGAATTTATTCTGCCGGAATCAGTGAGACTCTCTGTCACCATGCTGGAGTGGGAAGGAGAGGT
Organism: Crenichthys baileyi; assembly: GCA_036173005.1. Lineage (NCBI taxonomy): Eukaryota > Metazoa > Chordata > Actinopteri > Cyprinodontiformes > Goodeidae > Crenichthys > Crenichthys baileyi. The sequence goes on from JAHHUM010000336.1 coordinate 32,102, forward strand.
TAGAGATGCCACCAAAGACCTCCCTATCCCAACTTCATGCCCACCTGACTGGTGTTTTGTCCCGGAGCGCCTCGTACCCAAGGCACTTAATTCATGCCATAATTCACGTCTGTTGTGTCATCCTGGTATCAGCAGGACGTTGCAGATGGTCCGGACTCAGTTTTGGTGGCCATCTCTTGTCAAAGATGTTACAGATTACATTACGGCCTGTACTCAATGTTCCCAAGCCAAGTCTTCTCGTCGCCCTCCTGCTGGACTCTTGCATCCACTACCTATTCCTCCTCGTCCCTGGTCACACATAGCCATGGACTTCGTCACAGGTTTGGCCAGTTTCTAATGGTTTCACAGTTCTGTTAACTGTCATCGACAGATTTTCTAAGATGGTTCACCTTGTCCCTCTCAAAAAGTTGCCTTCAGCCAAGGTAATGGGGGACATTCTGGCACGTGAGGTTTTTCGCCTTCACGGCATACCCACAGACAATGTCTCAGACAGAGGGCCCCAGTTCGTGTCCCTTTTCTGGAAAGAGTTTTGTTCTTTGCTGGGGATTACTGTTAGTTTGTCCTCAGGATTTCACCCACAGTCAGATGGACAGACTGAGAGGGCCAACCAGGAGGTGGAGACCAAACTTTGCGCACTATGTGAGTCCCACAAAACAAGGTGGGACCTCGTTTTGTGGGACCTTTTTCTGCACTGTGAAAAAAAATTCCGTAAAAAAACAGAAAATGTCCTGGCAGAAAATTACCAGGACATTTTCTGTTTTTCTATGGTATTTTTATGAACATTTCCGTCAACTCTAAAACAGATTTTTGCCGTAATTTAACAGGTTTTCATGTTAAATTTACTGACATTTCTGTCAATCCAAAACATAATTTTTCCATATTTTGACAGTAAATCTCCTGTATATTCAAACATTTCTATTATTTAAACACTTCTAAATATTTTTTCATCCAAACCATTCAAGTCAGTATTATATATTAAATATTTAGTAATTGCACTGTACATATTAAATGTACTTAACATGATTTTGAAACAAAACTAAACTTCATATTCAAAAGCATTTTATTGATAGACCTCGGAACACTGTTTTGGTGTAAAAACAACAGCTCATGCAGATGGATAAAAAAATTAAACCATGCCAAAAACAATTAGCAAATTTTATTTTGCAATGCAAGTCCTTTTTCAATAGCGTATTGTCACATAATCTAGTGTTTTTAAAACTAACATTTGCTACTATACATTTAGAGCCAGTCATATTCTTGATGGTTGTTACTGTATATTTTCTGTACATAAAAAACAATTTGCAATTTTCTGATCAAATCCAATTTAAAGCCATGTAAAGCTCAGTCTTGAGCCCAGTCTTTCAAGCCACAAAGACCACGATACACATTCAACACTAGACTATAGAACATACAACAATTTGCATTGCAACATCAAAATCAAAGTTGTAAACAAGGACCAAAATACTTCAGAATAAATGACCATTATCCAACTGCTATTTTCTTAACAAGTGACAATATTTAGTTCAAAACTAATGTTACATGAACATGGTCTAATGTCAACTACTGTGGAAGACACCAGGTTTACGAGTGTGTGTTCTCATTACCTTTAGCTGCTGTGCACATTAAACCAAACAGTCTGCAGCCCCACCTTTTATAAGATGATTAGTCACATTTAAACTTAAAAATGCTCAATTTTTCCACGGATTTTCAAAGTCATTTAGTTCATTAAAGAACTTGAGCAATGTTTTTTCCCCTTCATCTCAGCCTTTGTCCCTCTTCCTGGGTTTAAGCCCAGAAAGACTCTAAAAAAAGGGAATGGATAGTTGAATTTAACAGAGACACTTCATGTTATAAACTTGCCTTTTATAAGACGTCCAAATGACATAACTGCAGCACATCACCTTTCTCATCAATATCTCACCCTAAACTTGGAGTAATTTGAATCAATTCTGAAAGATATGAAAAGATATACACGCGTGGACAAGATTGTTGGTACCCCTCTATTAATGACTGAAAAGCCCACAATGGTCACTGAAATAACCTGAAACTGACAAAGGTAAAAATATTATATTTTACTGAAACCAACCAATGAAAATCAGACACTGCTTTTGAATTTGTGGTTCAATAGAATGATTTAAAAAAATAAACTTATGAAAAAGGCCTGGACAAAAGTGATGACAGCTGGAACTTAATATTTTGGCCATGGAGGTTGGCAACAGTCCCACAGACCTTAAACTTCTTAATAATTTGTGCATCTGTAGTCATAGGAAGATCAAATTGCTTGGAAAAAGACTTGTAGCCTTTATCTTAAACCTGCTTGTCTATAACTTCCTTTCTAATTTCTTTCTCCTGGGACGACTCTCTCCTTTACTTCCTGTGGTCCATGTTCAGTGTGGTACACACGATCTCAGCAAACAGAACAGTGACTACGGTCAACCTTTAAATACGGCGACTGACTGATCACAAGCTTGAACACACCTGTAACACTAATTAAACTGTGGTCAATTATGTTCAATCTTTCTAACAAGGTACCATAATTTATATAAAGGCCTGTTTCATTAGTTTTTTTATGATTCTGCTGAAGCACAATCCAAAAGCAATGTCTGTTTTTTATTGATCAACTTTCAGTATATTTATATTTATTATGACTTTTGTCAGTTTCAGCTCACTTCAGCAGCCATTGTGGGGTTTTTGGTTATTAACAGAGGGGTGCCAACAATTTTGTACAACTGTGTAAGAAATAGAAACTACTAAAAAAGGTGTGTGCATGAACCTCTGAATTTGTGTACATTGGAGTTTGAAAACTGCACCAAATCGTCTTGACATTTGATCTATTTGGACAGGCTGTTAGCTCATCAGCCCGACCAAACAATTTCTTCAAATGCTGCTAAAAGACCAGTCTGCAACAGTAGGATGTTAAAGGTATATTGCGCCCAATTTGAACTGATGTTCTATCAAACAGCTGTAACTTAGAACCTAATAAAACCTTACAGCTTGTGAAGTCAGTCAAGTGTGTATTTTTAATTCAGTTTCACACAAAAAAATGTAATTCAATCATACATACATTCTAGTAGTGAATATTAAAGTTGTATTGTTCTTAAGAAAATTAAAACACGCTGAAATGTCTATTCTCATCAGTCCCCAACTCTATAAGAAAGTGTTTCTTTTTCTTCTTTCTCCGTGTTCTGTGACTGATATCATGTCTAATAGGTACCAACTATTGATGAGCAATTGCTAGAACATCACTTCAAATGATTACATCCCTGTAGCTGTTCAAACATTTCTACAGAACCACACCTCAAAATAGACAGAATATCAGAATTATTACTGCTCAGACCAAATAATTAAAAATATCAACAAAACATTGCTACCTCTGTATGACTTCCAGTGTGAGGGACATGTCCTTTGGATATTTTATGTTCAAAACATAAAACATGCAGTAGGCGTAGCTTAGGGCTGTGATGTGGGAGTTGACGTGGTCATTCACAATCACTTGATCAACAGCAACTTTAAAAAGCTGTTCACCTAAAGAAACAAATAATTAACACAAAAGTTTAAGATCGACCATAGAAGACTATTACATGTCCACTTCAGAAATTGCCAATTCCCAAATCTGTTCTAAATATTGGTAAAACAAACAAAAAATGTACACATCCATTCTAAGGATGCATGGAGTGCTAGGCAGGTCCAGTTCAGGAGTGTCTGGATGCAGCTGTTGAGGAGAGAAAACAAAATCTACATAAAAAGCGAAATTTAGACACCAAAACAAGCAAATCTTCCACTAATGGAATTAAATCAACTGTTCTTGATTAGTGTCCTGATGTGACCACCATACAGTTCTGGACAAAAGCTGGTTGAATCAGAAACTTGCACCTGGGGGCTGAACAAGCTGCCATGACACTGATGAGCTTGAAGTAACTGATGCCTGTCAGCTACAGACTTAGTCACATTTTTGAAGTTTTTACTTGACCTAATGCAACATTTGAAGTAGCTATGCTTACTTTCAAAGTGCATGGTCCATGTGTGTATGAGTGGACCAAACTGCAAACTCAAATCTGCATAGTGAAGCAGATAGTGATGTTTGGGCCGAAGAGTAACATGGGGAAATAACTCTTGCATCTTTTCTACGTACTCCTCGATCAGTACTTTCATGTAAGCCAGCTGAGGTTTAGAAAGGCTAGGTGCACAGACTAGTTCAACTAGTTCCCTTAGGAGTAGTACCATTTGCCATACATGATTGTCAGGATCTTTAATTCTGTCATGCATTACAACTGGCAAGAACCTCAAAAACCATCTGTTTTGAGCTGCATGGCCTCCAAGCTTTCGTCCCTGGCTAGGAATAGCATTTAGCTTGTTTGTTCTTTCACCACGGAACGATTTTAGTCTGTCATTTACAGACTTATAACTGAACCAGTTTTTAATCTTTATGAAAAACTGCAAACACAATGCCAAGTCATAATCAACCACACCTTCAAACAAGTCATGTGGCAAACAAGGTGGTAATCCAGGCTGACACACATGGAAAAAGTTCAGCTTGTTGAAGACACTGTTGCTTTTCATTCCCTGGTGCATGTGCAATCCAGGCTGGCTCTCCAGAAACTCCACACTGTCATTGTAACTATCAGGATTTCTAAGAGACCCAACAGTGAGTGGGTTAACGTGAAATGCATCTTTAGTGATGAGACAGTATCTACAAAAATACTCAGAGACACTAACATTTTCTGTAAACCACCAATCATGTGAGAGCCCAAGTTATCTCCCATTTATCCAAGCAACAGTGCCTCTATAAAAGTTACCCTCACACTGAATGCCATTTTCCTCTAGCTCACACAAGTCTGACACAAGCTTACTAAAACTTTATCCACTCCGAAATATTTACAGTCTTTCTCCTGACAGAGCAGTACCAACTGGATCTGATGGACTTTTGAACGCTGGTATGGAAAGAAATTTCCCAAGGTGAAGTAGACAGCCAATCAGAAAGTGCATCAGTCTCAACATGTTTAGGGTTTAAAATCTGTTGAACTGCACCTCCATCTCTTAGCATTGCTTTTAGACTTTCCTTTATCGGAATGTAATGATAGTGCCTCTTCTGTCCAACGTCACTGTAGCCAAGTGTAACTTCAACCCGCTGAACATAGTTGAAATGTGTCTTGTAAACTGCAGTCTTCGGTGATGTGTATTTAAAGGACCACCAGTATTTAAAGCTTCATATGCAGGACCCTGTTCATAAACTTTTTTACCAAGACATCTTAATGTCTCTGTTGTCACTCAATACTGTTCTAGTTCTCTAGACAGTGTAGACATTGTACATTCATGCTGAATATCCTGAAGATTTTTCATTTCACTTGCTATCTCTGTCACAGTGGAGGCTGGAACTAAATACTTTGCTTGCAAGCCCAAGTAAAAATAGAGCAAGATTTTCTGTGTAATTAATTTGTGCATCATTACTTTCAAAGCCTCTAGACTGGTCAACCTCAGCAACTCCTACCTGTTCTGAATTATGTGCTGCCTCACCTGAACTTGACTGTTCTGCAACTGTTTCCTTAAGAAGTTACCGCTCTGCAACTTCACATAAATGGACAGGTGCTATCTGAGTTTCCATCCTCTATGATACCTTGAGATATGAGACGAAAAGGATGGTTTCACATTAAACATTTTTGAGCATCCATTAAAAGGACAACTTACCACTAAACCTTCTAGTGTGTGGCCACTTAAGTGAGACACAAGCCCTTTGACATCTGCATATTCTGTTGTACAAACATTTAATGAGCATTTGAACTGTACAGATACACTTCAATTCTGGGTTTGTCTGGTCTTTGTATCTGAGTGTGTTCTTGACATGTGAACAGCAACGATACGAGGAAAATCTTCTTCCACAGTTTTTATGGCCACAAGAGAAAAACACATTATTGACATGTCTATGAGATCTGCAGTGCTTCAAGTATTTAGACGACGAGATACGTGTAAATGTGCAAACATTACACGCATACATAACGATGACTTGGCTTTGTTGGAATCAAGGTATGATACAGGTAACCCAACAATATGAGGTTGGAACCAGACATATCAATAACAAGTCCAAATTACATGCGGAACAAAACGCTTTTCACACACGTCAGTATTTTGTATGTTCATTCCTATTTTTTTTATTTCAGAAACAGGAAAATCCCTATATCTGTCTCAGAGAATAACCGTTTACAAACCATCAATCTAACCTCAACACGCCTAAATAGAGCACCATTCTATCTGACTGCACCACAAACTTAATGCTGGCTGAAAAGGCCACGAGTTACGAAAAAAGGAGAGGTGGCGGAGCTGGGATGGAGGGTAGGATTCTGGGCACTGGAAACTATTTTACCGAAGCTCAATCACCACCTGCATCTACGTTAATAACCGGGAAGTCAAATCATGTGTATCAAATAAGGCAACCACAGCGTGACATTTTTAAAAAGCACATTTGTGACTAGCAGCATGACGCCATGAATGATAAACTTTCACGCGCCCATTATTAATGGTTTGACTTGATAAAAAAATATTAAGAAAAACAGTGAAATAACAGTTATGCGAAAAGCTAGATTATGAAAAACTCACAGCATACATTTACTGTCATACATAGTGGTATTTTTGGGAGCTATGTGGAAAATATTCTTTCTAAGATGGTCGAATAAATCTAACTATAGCAAGTGCAACTATTCATGAGATAATGGCATAAATGGCCGGTACTTGAAGTTCGAACAATAAAAAAGAAAAAACCACGGTCACCCCAAACGAGCGAAGTGCATCTTACCTTTATAATCCATAAGCAGGCAGAGCATTTTAAATTTAGATTTAAAAACTTTGAGCAAAACTAAAAAAAAATAACGTTAAAATAAGAACGGAAAATAGTTTACTTCAATATACTCGCTGAGCACGAGACTCCCAAAGTCAAACAACGTCAATTAACTAATACTATTTCAAAGCAGTTTACTCAGAAAAAATATTCTGATTTATGTCACATTACCACAGAGATGCCAAAAAGGTTATTCCAACTTTTAAATCGTTCCAGTGTCCGGGTAGCTATTGAGCTCGTAAAGTCTGTACAACCAGTTTTCGCGCTTCGCAGCGGTTCTTCTTCCCATGATGCAATGCGTACAGTAGAAAATACAGGGAAAACACCTGTTAAACATCATAACGGAAAATTCCTTCACATTTCTACGGTACATTTACCCTTTTTTTTACGGTGTTTTCTTTACAGTGTGTGGCTGTCCGTCTACGTCTGCCTCGCGCCATGAGAGTTCACCCTACCTTCCACGTGTCCCAGGTCAAGCCCTATGTGGTGTCCCATCTCATTTGTGAGTAGTTATCCAGCGTTCCTTCCTGACTGATCTCGTTCCATGACCTTGCCTTGCCTTACGGATTATTCCCTCTTGTTTGCTCCTTGTCTGACGGATTGGATTTTGGATTTCGACTCTGTTTTCTACCTCTGCCTGCCCCTTGTCTGACGCCTCTAGCCCTGGAATTCGACCCTGTTTCTGTCCCTGGATTTACGTCTCAGCCTAGCCACTGGTTTATTCAGCCTGAGTCCGCCTGGCTCTCTAGTCTGCCTGGATTTATTGTCAAGAGGACAATCACAGCTCTCTGTGTTCCTGACACAGCGTCAGCTGGTTCCCCGGAGGATTTGGATCAGTCGGCAATCCGACTTCAGTCTGTTGGACGCTTCCTCATTATCTGTCTGGATCTCTTCCTCCTCTGGATTCTGTGCCTCATCACCAGACTGAGAAGGTTAGTGGCTTTATCTAACTCCTTGCAGATCCTGAGTTTTATTCAGCCACTAACTAGTCTCTCTGTTCTCAGTGGTTCCTGGAAGCTGACTGCTGTTCTTCTGCTCTCTGATCCTGAGTTTCTGAATAAACCTTTTTACTTATCACTTTGTGTTTGGCTGAATTTGGGTTCTCTGTCTCTGGTCGTGATAGCTAGCTCATGTTTGCCAAAGATGACTAAAGCTTTCTTCCAGTTCTTGCAACCACTACTGACCAAACTATCATGTTTGATGCTTTTGCCAAACACTCTACATGGGAAGCAGAAAGCTGTATTCTGGCTGACTGAATATTCTAACCAGTTGTGCTTTTCAAAGCAGCTGTGGTGAAATGCTCGCTTCTGTCTACCAAAACTATTGAGTGAGTAGCTCTTCAGCTTCAACTGTCTGTTCCCTGTGTCTTTGTCGCCTAAATCAAACCCTGTAGTTGTCCGAGCTACCGCACCCAGTTAGCGGTCAGATGCCTCAGATCTCCCCGAATTCTTTTCCCCAGAAGCGTCATCTCTGCCTACAAGGTCTCTCAACACTTTTATTCTAAATAAGGCAGAGGAATGGTTACAGAGATCAGCGCTGAGGCTCCCGTCCTTTAACCCGCTGGTGATTGAAGGGACAAACAGAAGGTCACATGGTTTTATGCCTGGTACTCCCTGCATGGGATGTACCCTCCTTCAGTGTTCATCAGTAGACTATGTGTCACCAATCTGGTGTCTATCTGATAGAGAGTAATAGCAGGTGTCCAACCCTGAATCTAAGTGTGGCTGCTGCAGTCTAATCGCTCCTGTTACAGGATGTCCCACAATCAACCCAATGCAATAAACTTTATGTCAAACTGTAGGTCACTGAGGATTATTATCCTGAAAAACTCATCTATAAGTAATAGTTATCAAGGTTATTCCTGAGCTGCTGCTGCTTCATCATTTTCCCTCTCTTGGTCTATTTGCTCTCCTTCTCTCTCCATAATAACTTGATCTTCCTCTGCTTCTTGATCCTTCTCTGTATCTCCTTGCTCTGTCTGACTTGACCTTGCCTGTTGATCTGTTGCCTCTGCATCTCCTTCTTCCTGACCCTTTAAAATACATTGAAACACAATGAAGTGAATTAATAACTGATCAACATAAAGATTGATGCCAGGACTTTTACTCACAACACAATCATTGTTTGCTCCCAAATATTTTGTCACACAGATTACATTTTGGGCCCATATGTGACTAAAATGGTTGTAATTTCAAGCAAACTTTATTGGCAGACCAACGCGTTTCGACTCGTGGCTCTTCAAGGTCATTACAAATCACCACACAGGTTGTATTTAAAAAAGAAGGTACAAGAAAAAACATTCAAATAAACCAGTCACAGGTACACACATACAAGGTATTATTTCAGCAACATTTATTTAGGGAACAATTCTCCAGACTTTCAGATGAGGTATTTTTTTTATTTTTTATTTTATTTTAATAAATAAATTAAAATAAATAAAATCCAATACGCCAGGGAATTGGAGAGGAGAGTCCGGCCGATAGTTGAACCTCGGCTTCAGGTGGAGCAGTGTGGTTTTCATCCCGGCCGTGGAACACTGGACCAGCTCTATACCCTCTACAGGGTACTCGAGGGTTCATGGGAGTTTGCCCAACCGGGCTACATGTGTTTTGTGGACCTGGAGAAAGCATTTGACTGTGTCTCACGTGATGCCCTGTGGGGGGTGCTCCAGAAGTATGGAGTCGGGGGCCCTTTATTAGGGGCCATCCGGTCTCTGTACAAGCAGAGCAGGAGTTTGGTTCGCATTGCAGACACTAAGTCGGACCTGTTCCCGGTGCACGTTGGACTCCTGATGAGGGAGCCATCTTTAATGAAAGCAGCTGGGAGGTTGGAGGGAGTCTTTGTTTGACAGCTCAGAGTGACGTCATCTCCCTCCATCACAGGGAGGACAGGACTCTGCAGGATCACTGATCCACCTCAACACAGAGACAAACTACAGCATTTCATCCATTTCCACACAGCTTCATCAACACTAACTCCACAGTCTGATCTTACCAGAGACAGTGAGCTGGATGCTGCTGCTGGCTGCTCCCTCTCTGGACTCACACCAGTACACTCCACTGCTGCTTGAGTCCACCGAGACGACGTTACATGAAGAACCATCATATAGGCCCCATTCATCTCCACATTCAGAGCTCAGTTTGGTTGTGTTTCTCCTCACAGTCAATGATCAATTCTTGACAGAAATACAGTTTCAGAGCTCAGCTCAACAACATAAACTAACATATATAACTTATTAAAAACCAAATCAGACAATCTGAGCTTACAGAGCAGAAGACTGACAGATGTTTGCTTCATCGTGTCTCTCAGAGATCGGACTGGTTTCTGCCAGAACCAGAGTGAAACCCGCCCTCTTCCTCTGAGGCTGTGAAGCTGGGTTCCTCTGCCCTTAGTGGTGAAGGTGTGAAAAGTTGTTTCCATGATGTGAAGAAATAACTTTTAACACATAACAAACACACTGCATAGCAGATGGGTAAAAGATCGAATGTCAAAGTTCATCTACCAATGAGAAGCTGAAGGTTTCTCTTTATATGTAAGATATGCATTAAAACACAACCAGATATAATAAACTACAATAATAGTCTGATGTTTAGCTGTTAAACACGCCTTCATTCTCCAGCTTGATGTCCTTCCCTCAGGTCTTCTTTTGGTGGCCACCAGAGGGCGCTGTTTGTCCAGCAGCAGCTCAGATGATGCATGAAACTGCTGAGTTAGTCACTTTGGACAGCATTTAGTTGACCTACAGTATAAAGTAAAATCCTTGGTATGAAATCAAGGTTCTTCACATTATAACTGGACCAGGACATGTCATTTAAATCCCATATTAAACAGGTTTCTAGGATTTCCTTCTTTCATCTCCGGAACATTGCCAAAATTAGAAATATCCTGTCTAGGAGTGACGCTGAAAAACTAGTCCATGCATTTGTTTCTTCAAGGCTGGACTATTGTAATTCTTTATTATCAGGATGTCCACAAAATGCAGTTAAAAGCCTTCAGCTGATCCAAAATGCTGCAGCAAGAGTTCTGATGAAAATTAAAAAGAGAGATCATATTTCCCCTATTCTCCTCCTGACATATAAAGCCCTTAAAGATCTAGCTCCGACTCCTCCTGATTTTATTTACCCCTCTGATTTGGGACTGGTTGCTTGAACACACACCAGTTGTTCTTAATTAGTTAAAAAACTAATCTGGCCTCATTCTGAATTCCCCCAAAGAAACCTTGGTCCTTAAACATAAATATTCTCACTGAATATTTTAAATGCATATTAATTTATAAACAGAAACATGTAGTTTTCAATAAAACGTTTTGGACCTGCTGTGTTCTCTGGTTAATGTACTGCTGAGAATTTAAAATGCTAAACATCGGTACTACGTAGATATCTCACCAGATACGGCAGCAGACTGAAGACTTTTCTGATCAAGGAAGAACGAGTTGATCTGAAATATATCTTCTCAATCACTGACACATCAGACACTGAAACATCTACCAGTATTTTAAATGTGTGAACAATACGTATATGTTGAAAACTTATGTTATCACAGTTTTTGAATCATGCTTCTGTTATTTTCCTGGTCATGTTTTAGTTTTTGTTTTGTATTCAAGATTCTCTGTTTTTGCTCCAGCCATGTTTTGTTCTATCTGTCAATTAACCTTATCCGGTTCACCTGCTCCAAGCTAATCTGTCTCCTTGCTCCACCTGTTTCACACTCTATATATACACACCTGTTCAGTTAGTCGTCGCGGAAACATTTCTCAAATCATGTCTTGTTTACTGATCATGCGCATGTCTCGCTTTTTGGACCTTGCCTGTCTAGCCAGCCTGCTTCTGTTTTGTTCCTGCCTCATCTGTGAGTGAATTTTAGTTGATTAAATCTTTTTTCACTTACCATCACGCTGCCTGCTTGTCTGCATTCTGGACTCCTCTATCTTGAAAGTCCTAACATCCTCACTGGAGCAATGATGAGCAAACAGCTCTAAACCACCAGTTACCTGAAATTAATAAATACTCAATGAGGGCCCGTATTCCCAGAGATCTTCAGAGTCTCTCAGAGAGCTCCTAACGTAGTCGAGAACTTCCTGCCAAGGAGCTTCAGCTTCACTGATCCAGTTCTCTGCTGAGACGCTGAGGAGGAGACAGAAACTCCTCTTAGTGAGGAGGTGGGGTTGACCCGGCTGCTAGGGGTGATGCTGTTATCTAAGAGCTGTGATTGGTTGTTATAAAAATAAAAAAAAATATGGCTATATACACTCACCGGCCACTTTATTAGGTACACCTGTCCAACTGCTAGTTAACGCAAATGTCTAATCAGCCAATCACATGGCAGCAACTCAATGCATTTAGGCATGTTGACATGGTCAAGACGATCTGCTGCAGTTCAAACCGAGCATCAGAATGGGGAAGAAAGGTGATTTAAGTGACTTTGAACGTGGCATGGTTGTTGGTTCCAGGCAGGCTGGTCTGAGTATTTCAGAAACTGCTGATCTACTGGGATTTTCACGCACTACCATCTCTAGGGTTTACAGAGAATGGTCTGAAAAAGAGAAAATATCCAGTGAGCGGCAGTTCTGTGGGTGCAAATGTCTTGTTTAATGCCAGAGGTCAGAGGAGAATGGCCAGACTGGTTCGAGCTGATAGAAAGGCAACAGTAACTAAAATAACCACTTGTTACAACAAAGGCATGCAGAAGAGCATCTCTGAATGCACAACACATCGAACCTTGAGGAGGATGGGCTACAGCAGCAGAAGACCACACCAGGTGCCACTACTGTCAGCTAAGAACAGGAAACTGATCTACAATTCACACAGGCTCACCAAAATTGGACAATAGAAGAATAGAATAGAAGATTTGAAAAAAACTTTGTCTGGTCTGATGAGTCTCGATTTCTGCTGCAACATTCGGATGTAGGGTCAAAATGTGGCGCCAACAACATGAAAGCATGGATCCATCCTGCCTTGTATCAACGGTTCAGGCTGGTGGTGGTGGTGTAATGGTGTGGGGGATATTTTCTTGGCACACTTTGGGCCCCTTAGTACCAATTGAGCATCGTGTCAACACCACAGCCTACCTGAGTATTGTTGCTGACCATGTTCATCCCTTTATGACCACAGTGTACCCATCTTCTGATGGTTACTTCCAGCAGGATAACGTGCCATGTCATAAAGCACGAATCATCTCAGACTGGTTTCTTGAATATGAGAATGAGTTCACTGGACTCAAATGACCTCCAGTCACCAGATCTCAGTCCAACAGAGCACCTTTGGGATGTGGTGGAACGTGAGATTCGCATCATGGATGCAGCCGACAAATCTGCAACATCTGTGTGTTGCTAGCATGTCAATATGGACCAAACTCTGAGGAATGTTTCCACTACCTTGTTGAATCGATGCCACCAAGGATTAAGGCAGTTCTGAAGGCAAAGGGGGTCCAACCCGGTACTAGCAAGGTGTACCTAATAAAGTGACCGGCCAGCCGTTCCCAGCAGACCCTCACTATGCGCTTGGGCCTGCCAAGTCTGTCTGGCTTTCTCCTCCTCCAGCGGATCCAACTCACCACCAGGTGGTGATCAGTGGACAGCTCAGCCCCTCTCTTCACCCGAGTGTCCAAAACATGCGGCCGAAGGTCTGATGATACGTCAACGAAGTCGATCATTGACCTCCTGCCTAGGGTGTCCTGGTGCCAAGTGCACTGATGAACACCCTTATGCTTGAACATGGTGTTCATTATGGACAATCCGTGACTAGCACAGAAGTCCAATAACAAAACACCACTTGGATTCAGTTCGGGGAGGCCATTCCTCCCGATCACGCCTCTCCAGGTGTCACTGTCATTTCCCACGTGGGCGTTGAAGTCCCCCAGCAGAATAATGGAGTCCCCGGGAGCAACCCGGCCACCAGGCGCTGTTGTGAATATTAATCTGAAAATATTATTTAATATTAATATTTTATCAAATAATATTTCGGTCTGTTAAGGGTTGTCCTGTGAATACCAGCCCAGTAAGGCGATGGTATTAGGACAAAGTTGAAAGGTGTGAGTCAAGCTCTGACATTATTGAACAGCATAAACTCTGCACACACATGGAATGAATTCACATAATTTCTTAATATACAAGAATTTATTAACAAAAATAAGTCAACTCAAAGTCAAACATATTTCAATCAACAAACTCTTTACTATGCTAAAACAATCCAACTAAACTACCAAGCAGAATTAAAGAATGACGAAGACTAATGGGCTATGTACAATATAAACAAGTTGATTAAAGATGGTTGAAAATCATGACCAAAAGAGTGATGCAACATTACCATGTAATGTTTATGTCTGAGAACCAAGGATTATCTGGAAGAATCTGGAAATGAAGTCAAGTTAGTCTTGGAACCAACTTAGGCAATAATCAGCAAACTTTTAGACAACCATTCACAATGCAAGATCAGATAAAATATTATTTTAATAAAATAATGTTTTAAAGAATGATTTGCTGAATAAAACCAACCTTCTGGATGACTAATTCTCAAGGGTGTCTCATTAGCTGCCTTTATTTATTAAAATAATATTTAAAGAAATATCTTTGAAAGGAACCAAATCTTTCTGAAGAAATGTAGCTTAATGGTGTTTACTTAGTTATCAAATTTAGTAAAATGATGTTAGGGACATTTACTGGATTGAAAACTGAACCTTCCTGTTAAATATTCTGTAGTGAGCACGTGTTCTTAAGCTGTTAGCAGTTAAGCTAACAAAGGAGGCTGATAGCTTAGCACCAGAATCAAACACATACCTTTAAAAATACCAGGGTCAATAAAAGGGTTAAAATGCATAAGCGCGGACGGCGCGTTATGAGCAACCTTCTGTCTTTAAAATCACCCTTTAAATAAAGTTTGTCTTAACTTTAAAAAAACATAAACACAGAACACAAAGCTGATCACGTGTGCAGATAGCCTGCTAGCACTAAGATAGCAGTTTCACACAAACAAAACCAAACTTCATAAAATGAAAAACGTTTAGATCATTTCATCCTAACTGTTATTCTGCCCAAACCTAACCTCTGACCATGCTGAGGAAAAGATGTCCGGGGCGGCGAAGTTTGAAGAAACGTCCACAGTCAACAAGCGGTTAGCCTTCAGCTAACCTAACGAAGCTGTGGGTGGGGTCCGTTCTGTCGGCCGGCCAAAACTGCACGTTACCGGTGATTCGGCTCCTCGTCGTCCTTCTCTCAGGCAAGGAAAACTTCTTCACTCGGGTTGTAGAGACCGCGTCTCTGCTGGGGACTTTTCTCGAACACCGTGTGCGTCTGCAGGGCTCGGAGAGAAAGTCAACAATGCCGGTGCCTTAATTCCCCGTTCGTGAATGAATACCTGATACACAAACAGCAATTCATTCAATACTCAACTTTTGCATATGATTGGTGATCATATGAGACTCTTGGATCTTGGATTTTTGCCAGCAAGAAGACTTCAGCGCTTGTCTCTCCGGCCAGCCTCTCAGCAGAGTTCCGGATGGAAGAGATCGGGGCATTGGAAAGGGGCTGCTTTTATACAGCCAGTGGCATCATGGGAAGTCTGCTGTTACCCCCCTTTTCCCCTTCTGAAGTTGTGCTGAAAGTCTGTTAAATGCAATTTATTTTGAAAACTCCAGAAGAGTTTGTACTGGAGTTTTAATGTTGAAATCCATGGTCCCAACATCCCCCCTTTTAGTTCCAAAGAATGGGATGAAGTCCACAGTCTTTGGGGCTAACAATCCGTCCTCAGCCATGAGAAAAGAGTCACTGGGGTCCTGTAGGTAGGCAGAGTTCAACAGTTCATTTTTGGTTCAGAGGTTAGTGTTTGGACAGGAGTGAGGCAGGCTTGGGCAGAGACTAACACTAATAAAATGTTTTAAAGAGAAAAAACAAAAACAAAAGTCATGTGATAATTTTCACACCATCATACAACTGCTTTTAAACCTTAATAATTTCTCAAGTTCAAAACCATAAGAAAGAAAAAGATTAAAACAGAATATAGGGTGTTGGAAATTATTTACCATCTTCATACCTTGTCTGATAGATTTTACAGGGTTGATTCTGGACTGCAACGGCTTGCCATGTCTTTTAGGAACGCCGTTACCTCAGTTATAACACACCTGCAGATCATCTCAAACTCCTCCTTTGTGATCCCAGCAAAAAGACTTCAGTGCTTGTCTCTCCGGCCAGCCTCTCAGCAGAGTTCCGGACGGAAGAGATCGGGGCATTGGAAAGGGGGTGCTTTATACACCCAGTGGCATCATGGGAAGTCTGCTGTTACCCCCCTTTTCCCCTTCTGAAGTTGTGCTGAAAGTCTGTTAAATGCAATTTATTTTGAAAACTCCAGAAGAGTTTGTACCGGAGTTTTAATGTTGAAATCCATGGTCCCAACAGCGCTCTCCAACGAGTCCCGACCCCAGGCCTGGCTCCAGGGTGGGACCCCGGCTCCACCGTACTGGGCGACATCATGTGCCTCGATATATTTGTCCTCATGAAGGATTCTTGAAGGATTCTTGAACCGCTCTTTGTCTGACCCATCACCTAGAGCCTGTTTGCCATGGGAGACCCTACCAGGGGCATTTAAGCCCCAGACAACATAGCCTCTAGGATCATTTGAACACTCAAACCCCTCTACCACATTAAGGTGGCGGTTCAAGGAGGGGAGGCCATGGTACTCAACCGGAAAAGGGTGGCTTGTCCTCTTCAGGTTGGAAGGGAGTTCCTGACTCAAGTGGAGGAGTTCAAGTATCTCGGGGTCTTGTTCACGAGTGAGGGAAGAATGGAGCGGGAGATCGACAGACGGATCGGTGCGGCTGCCGCAGTAATGGGGGCGCTGTGCGGGTCCATTGTGGTGAAGAGAGAGCTGAGCCGAAAAGCGAATCTCTCGATTTACCAGTCAGTCTACGTTCCTACCCTCACCTATGGCCATGAACTTTGGGTCATGACCGAAAGAACGAGATCCCGGATACAAGCGGCTGAAATGAGCTTCCTCTGTAGGGTGGCCGGGCACTCCCTTAGAGATAGGGTGAGGAGCTCGGCTATTTGGGAGGGGGTCGGAGTAGAGCCGCTGCTCCTCCACATCGAGAGGAGGCAGTTGAGGTGGCTCAGGCATCTATACCGGATGCCTCCTGGACGCCTTCCTCGGGAGGTGTTCCAGTGCACGTCCCATCGGGAGGAGGCCCAGGGGACGGCCCAGGACACGCTGGAGGGACTATGTCTCTCGGCTGGCCTGGGAACGCCTTGGGCTCCCCCCGGAGGAGCTGGAGGAGGTGTCTGGGGAGAGGAACGTCTGGGTGTCTCTGCTGAGTCTGCTGCCCCCGCGACCCGGTTCCGGATAAGCGGAAGACGACGAGTTTGAGTACGAGTACGAGTACGAGATTTCTATTTCCTAAATGCATTCTACTTTCATCAAAGCATACTGTGACGGCCCCCTGCTGGTGCAATGTGACCTTTTCATTAAGGTCCTGGAATGGGAGGCGCCTAAGTTCATGTGGGGACACGGGTCTACCTGGACTATATATATAAGGGGCTCTCGTTCTGCACATGGGGGTGCCTGCGCAGATGGCTGGAGAGATGCAGACGGCGTGGGATTTGGGTCCTCTGAGGCTGGATGGAACAAAACCCGTGCTAGAGTGGCCCAGTCAAAGTCCAGACCTAAATTTGACAGAAAACCTGTGGCAAAACCTGATGTTCAAGCATGATCTTATCCAGTGTGACTGGGTCCGAGCTGTTCTGAAGAGAGGAATGAAGTACAGACATACCTTGAAATACATCCAGCTGGAACTGCAGCATTGACTCAGAGTTGCTAAATACACAAGCATGCCACACTTTTCAGAAGTGTGTGCTACTTTGTGTTTATCAAATAAAATACAACGAAGTTTGTGTTTGTAGCCAGACCAAAGTGTGAAAACGTTGAAGGAAGGGTTGTGAATACTTTTGTGTTGCCATTTTTTGACATCATGCTGGGTTTTTGTCGGACCAATGTGGAGACAAGAGCGTGGGAGCAGCATGGCGAGTAGAGGTGACTGGACGTTTCATAGTGAAAAAATGGTAAACGTACAGGTAGCAGTAGGACAAGAAACGTAGGCAGGGTAACGGACATGGAGCAGGTATTAAACAGGAGGATCCAGCAATGGAAACCAGAGAGTATACATACAGAGGCATTGTGGGAAACGACTAATGAACTGGAGGGCTAATCAGGTGAAACGTGGAGCAACTGAAGGATGGAGACTACTGAGCACAGATGAATGGGAACACAGAGAAGTCCAGGGAAGTAACAAAAATATCTAAACACAAGAATGAACCATAAACCTAATCTAATAAGAACAACTAGAATAACAGCAGCAAAAAAGGGAAGTGCAGAGTGACAGACAGGAAACCTGTTCAAAGGTTCCTGCGCCTGATATGTGAAGACTTATCAAAGTGTCTGAGATGTAATATTTCACCTTCCACTTCAGTTTGCTTTTTGGGCAACTTAGATGATGTCACCATAGAGACAAATTCAGTCCACATTGTTTTCACTATATTATGCATCGCAAAGAAAACTATTCTCATGAACTGGAAAAATAAAAACCTTCTTAGTATTAATCAGTACAGAAACCTGTTGGATTTTATAAGTCTTGAAACAGCCTCTGCCTCCACATCAGATCAATCTCTCTGGACTCCTTTAATCAGCTCCATCGCCTAGTGGGGGTGGGGCACTGTGGCAGTTGCGGGGGGGTGTCTGGGTTTGTGGCATTTGGGGCGTCTCTGGGGGGTTGCGGTAGTCCCAGCGGTGGTTCTCCTGGGGTTCCTGGGCTCTGGGGGACCTTTGGATGTCTGTGGCTTGGATCTCCTCGGTATCTGTCCCGGGTCCAGGGGGGCAGGTCTGTGGCTCCTCACACTCACTGTTGCTTATTTTTATGGAGAAACCTTGTAAACACAAGTGCACTCACAATCAGACCCACAGGTGTTTAGATTCAGGTGTTAACAGATACACAAATGTTCTATATTGAGCCACATTTACCACTAAATACATCTTGCATTAATAAGTACCATGCACTTTTAGGTAAAAAGGATGGTAATATGAACATTTCTGCAGGTTTAGAAGCAAGCAGGGTGTTATCTTGTATTATCTTCATCTTTCTTTCTTTCCTCTATTCTGTTCTATTCTCCTTCTCTCCCCTTTTCCTTTTTGCCACCTTTCTCTTGTTCGTGCTTCGATTTTTTCCTTTCCATTTCTGTCTCTGTGTCCGTAACAACTGAAATAATCCCAAAGAAGTTTCTAATAAAGTTTCTTTTATAAATATCCAGTACAGCTTTAAAGCGTTAGCCGTAACGCTCCACTTGTGAAAGTGAATCTGTTGGGCTTTTTCTTGGCACTCAGACAACAGTTCTGAGCTACTCTGCCGGACCGGACACGGTTAAAAAGAAAAAACAACATGTAAGAAGAACAAACATGTAACAGGTAAAAGAAATGTAGACAGTATCACCACTGTCATATTCTTTCAAAATACAATTTTTTAAATTTTAATAACCTTATTATGCATGCAAACATTTGCTTACTTTTTAAAATTCTTCATGGTATTAGTGCTCCTCCTCTAAGAAGGTATGTCACACTGAGTTCAAAAAAAAAACAACTAGAGTAACAAGGGCGACCTCTAGAGGGGAGTGCAGCATTCCAAAATGTAAGACATCTTTTGCTAAATCTGCCTTCTCTGTTGTCGCCATGAGTCAGTGGAATACATTACCAGCTGAGATTATAACATGTACAAGTTTCTCAATGTTTGCACATTTGACAAAGAAATGGCTTTTATCAAAGCAGGTTTGCACTCATTAGTGATGAATGTGTGTAAATGAAAGTATAGTTGATTCATTTGAAAGTATGTGAGAGTGCGAAAGTGCATGTGTGTATGAACAAATAGGTATGTTTATTGTATAGGTGCAAGCGTGTGATAGAGAAATGATAAATCCCTGGAAGTCTTTAATAACTGGTGTAACTGAGGGGTCTGTTACGATTGTGTTGTATTAGTTTGTGTTCACTGGTTCTCTTCTCTCATACATTTACATAAAAAAATAGTTAGTTTTGATTAATATCAACCTGTCAAGGAGCTACAGGTGGAGATTAGCATCTTTTGCTATAACCTGGCATCATGCATGTTTCCTGTTTTTAGGTCAATGTATTGCTGTGCACTGTCCCTGTACAAATAAAGGAAAATCATCATCATCATCATGTGCATTTAACTTTGTACAGTGGCTGCTAATTCTAAAAGGTCTGCTGATGCTTTTACTCTTGCTCCATGATGGAAAGCAGAATATGAAATTGTGCCAGAGACCTGATTCCTGAAGGGATTCTCCTTAACTTGTCAGTCACTGTAGAGGTAAAACGGGGCTCCTCTGAATCCGCTCCCTGGGCTCTTTCTGCTCCATGCTGGTCAATGGCTTCCAGCCTCTGCCTCAACTCATCATTTTCCTTCCTTCCCCTCTCCCTCCTTGGCTTGGCTCTGGTTGGGGATCTGGTGCCTGGTGGAGATGGTTCTTCTGGGGCAGAGTTCTCACTGGAGCAGGATGGTGGAGAAGGGTCACTGGGAGCGGAGTAGAGCAGGCAGGTGAAGTTGCCCCGTTGGAACTGCTGTTGAAGTCCTAAACAATATAGATTGGTTTTAAATATTGATGGACATTTAATTGCAAAGTGCAGTAGTCTAAGACACATAACAGGCTGAATTATTTAAATTAAATACATCATTTATCATTAAAATCTGACGACTTTTATATAGCTATTTTCAAATCTTAAAAATAGCAAATACTTACCTCAGTACGCCCATTTGTCTCTGTCTCCCAGCATTTTATAAAGGTGTCCAACCAAGACAGCATCGCAAAAATGGAAGGGACACCTCCTTTTGCTTTATTTCCACTTTTCTCCACTTCTATCACCTGAAGAACATCTCCAGGATTAAAGGACTAATGTCTCAGCAGGACCTTGAAAAACTAATTCATGCGTTCATCTTTAGCAGAATTGATGACTGCAACGGTGTCTTCACAGGTCTGCCTGAAAAGTGGATCAGACAGCTGCAGTTGATCCAGAACGCTGCTGCCCGCGTCCTCACTAGAACTAAGAAAGTGGAGCACATCAGCCCGGTTCTAAAGTCCTTCCACTGGTTCCCTGTAGCTCAGAGAATAGACTTTAAAATACTTCTGTTAGTCTATAAATCACTGAATGGCTTAGCACCAAAATACATTACAGACTTGTTGTCAGTGGATCAACCACCCAGACCTCTCAGGTCTTCTGGCTCAAATCTACTCTGCAGAACCAGAACCAGAACCAAACATGGAGAAGCAGCTTTTAGTTCTTATGCTCCACTAATCTGGAATAAACTCCCAGAAAAATGGAAAATCTCTAAAGTTGCTTTAAATCCAGATCAAAAACGTATTT
The DNA here is from genome assembly GCA_036173005.1 of Crenichthys baileyi. Lineage (NCBI taxonomy): Eukaryota > Metazoa > Chordata > Actinopteri > Cyprinodontiformes > Goodeidae > Crenichthys > Crenichthys baileyi. The sequence goes on from JAHHUM010000336.1 coordinate 53,336, forward strand.
GTTTAGAGCGGCCTTTGACTGGGCCATCTAAACATTATTAGTTACGTTTTCAGTCCAGCTTTCCTTTCATTTTCCTTTTAATCATTTTATCATTCATTTTTTTATTTGTTTTTTACTATCATCTTATTTTAATTATTCATTTTATTCTCTTTAATGATTTGTGTTTGTTAATCATTTAATTACCTTTATGCGACTGTAATGTACATCCTGTTATGTCTCTTTTTTCATGTAGAGCACTTTGAATTTTCTTGCTACTGAAATGTGTCATAAATAAACTTTCCTTCCCTTTCATCTTCTTCCTCTTGGCTCGACACTGGGCCTCATCCTTACCCAGGGTCTGAGCAATGTCCTCCTACGGATTTTCTCTTCTCTGAAACTCTGTTTGTATTTTCTAATTTCTTCACTGAGATACTCTTCAAAATCTGTCTCCATGTCGACCACAAGATGGCGCTGATTCACAATCCAGCTCGGTGTCACAAATAAACCAGTTCAATGTGGAGACTTTTTCCCACCAAGCGGTTTATTGTGTCACAGTGAGGCTTTCATAAAAATTGAGCTTTGCGTGACATGGACGTCTTCTTTGAGGCTACACGGACTCAGAGCAGACGTCCAAGAAGTCAAGTACGCACGACTATGTTTTGTCCTAAAATCACCCAGGCTGAGTGAAAAAGTAATTGTCCCCTAAACCTAATAACTGGTTGCTCCTGCCTCGCTGCCATCAAGTGTTTATAATAACTGGTGCTGAGTCCGTTACATCACTTAGGAGGAGGTTTGAATAATTACTTTATTTCAGATATATTGGAGGGTTCATGAGCACGAATGAACTGTTTAAAGTCATTCCCCAGACTCTCAGTTAGGTTTAAATACAGGCTTGGACTAGACCATTCTAAAAACTTTATTTTATTGTATTTTTGCTTGCTAGTGAGGATTGAATAATTTTTCTGCTGAAGAACCCAAGTGTTCTTGAGCTTAATGTCACATCTGAAGGCTGGACATTCTCCCTCAGGATCCTCTGCTGAAGATCAGAAATTATGGTTCCATCTATTCCAGGAAGTGGTCCAGGTTCTGAAGCAGCAAAGCAGCCCAGACCATCACACTACCACCACCATGTTCAACTGTTGGCATAATGTTCTTTTTCCAAAATGACCAAACACCTTCCAAAAGGTTTCACAGAATATTTTCTAAAACGTCTTGGGGACCATAAAGATGTTTTTCAGTAGATGTTAGACGGGCCTTTGTGTTCTCTTGGAGCAGAAGTGGTTCTGGCCTTAGAACTCTCATTTTCCCTCCTCTACATAACATGGATAACTTTGTAGTGGTAAATCCAATAAAATCGACATAAAACACACTGGAAGTCTGTGGTTCTAATGTAACAACATAGATGAGTGCTCACCTTGGGGACATTTTCCTCCTGCATTAGCAACTAATGACTGATGTCGTTTAATATGTGACACTCATAGTAAACTAGGATCAAATGTGGACAAATTAATCCAATACTAAATGTCTACAAGGAGGTTTGGGTTATACGAAAGGTCACAACAAAAAGAGTTCATGGGTCCCAAAGGGAATCAACACCGTAATTAATAGACACAAGATGAATGGAATTTCTTTTTATTATTATGTTTAAACCCTCTTATCCACACTGCTGACTCTAACTGAGAAGATAAGATGCTTAATTTTCTGTGATCTTCAGAAATTAAACGTAATCCTCTTTATAGAAATACTTTCCTCTCCTGGTTAATCCTGCTTTCCTCTGTATGGAAGTCCAGTTGGTATTTTAGGGTCTGTTTTCGTTGCTTGTTAGTGTTCTTCCCTCTGGGTTGGTAACCGAGTCGTGTGTCAGAATCCCAGCTGACCCAGTAAATCTAAGTTCAAAGCAATCACACTGTTCAGTCCACATGATGCCATTTGGCTCCAGAAAACGTGTTTTTTGGGGTTTAGTTTTTTACGTCTGCCAGCAGAGGGCACTATGGGCTGTTTTTACTCCGTGACAATGCACAGAGAAGGAGAGGCGTACATCTGTAGACTGTAAATGGGAAGTTTGAAAGTGTAGGCGTTCCGTACACAGAAACATTGATTGATTCATTCAGTTGGTCTTTTTCTCTCTGGTGTTTTCTGTTTTCCATCTTTTTCTTTACTTTGGTCAGTTACAGGCAGTACGAAAACAATGAATGAATAATGCATTCTTCAGTCATGAAGTTGGTGTCTCAGAATTATATTTAAAATGGAGTCAGTATGTATAATATACTGTATAATATACGTGTGTAAATATATGCAAGAAAGAAGCTTTTTAGATAAGTCAATAAGCAAAAGACACGCCTAATTTGGTGACACCTTCCCTTGTTGCAGATGTGCCTACTTGCATAAAAGACGGCCGGGTCATTGTTGGGTCAGGAAATGATTGAGGTGGTGTCTGGTCCTGATGTTCAAATTCCAAAACATGGAAAGAAAATTTTAATCAGAACCTATGATGTCATTGTGCTGTGAGGAGAAAAATGACACAACATTAATTAAAGATAAATGTACCAAACTAGCTCTAACAGTTATTTAAACAGGGAAAAGAGCTGCAAATATAACCCAGTTAATTAAACAATGAGTTTGAAAGACTGAATATTAAAAATATAAAAACGAAGATCAGAGGAAAGCGTTGATCTGGAGAAATCCCAGTTCTTGTTAGCATAACAATTATTCATTAAATACTGAGTCATTGCTGTACGTCTCCTGTGATACATAAACTCAACCAGCAGAGGGCAGCAGAGTTCAATTTGACAGGCAGCAAACTCAATGAGTCTCATTGGGAAGAGATTAGATGAGTCTAGTCAGACATCAGCAACATGAAGGTGCTTCTTTGCTCTGCTAGGTTTGACCTCCAGGATGGATGTAGAGAAATGTGGGATATGAAGACTGATAGGACTGATGCTTTCCATGGAGCCACCTTGGGACACAGTGGGAGAGGTTAGAAGGTTAAAGATCCTGATTGAAACTAACATCCATCCAACCATACATTTTCTGTCCCGCTTGTCCCTGCAGGGTCATGGTGTCTATCTCCAGCAGTCATCGGCGAGAGGCCAACGCTGTTTTAGCACTTTCAGGCTAAGATTGTAAAGAAGAAGTCAGTCAGTCATTTTCTACCACTTATTCCATAGTGGGTCGCGGGGGAGCTGGTGCCTATCTCCAGCAGTCTATGGGTGAGAGGCGGGGTCCACCCTGGACAGGTCACCAGTCCATCACAGGGCAACACACAAACAACCATGCAAACACTCATTCATACACCTAAGGAGAACTTAGAGAGACCAGTTAACCTAACAGACATGTCTTTGGACTGTGGGAGGAAGCTGGAGTACCCAGTGAGAATCCACGAATGCACGGGGAGAACATGCAAACTCCATGCAGAAAGATCCCCGGCCAGGAATCGAACCCGGTTAATTAATGGTAACATTGGGCCTATTATTAAGCTAATAGAACAACCAGACAGACTTTTGGGGGGAATCTCAGAGAGGGCAATTTTTTATTTTAAATATTAATGAATAATCAAATAAAATGGCTCCAGCAGAAAGGACATTTTTCTCACCAGGGCAACAGAGAAGGTGCTTGAGCTCCAGTAGGGGTCAATCTGGGCACCTGACTGCCACCTGGCATCATGCAAACACACACATGTCCTCCAGAACCATCACTGGTCCACATCTGGACCAAATTATGTCCAGATTCTATAATTATTTCTGGGTCTTTATTGTTTCGGTTATTGTATCAAAAATGTTTTATCACCAGCTACAGGAGATGAGGATTTATGAACATTTCAGAGCTTTAGATGAACGAGATGAAGAGATTAAAGGGTTTGGGTTCAGGATGAGGTCATTTATAGAGACTTTGAGGTTTCCACGGTTCTGAATCTTGGAGGAACCTTTATGAATCAATCCAGGAAACCATCATTTAGTTTCCAGTCCCTCTGGATCCTGTAGAAGATCTGGACCATCATCAGAAGCTAAAGCTAACAGGCTGGAGATGAGTTCCTAACAGAGAAAAGCATTCAGACTAAGTGACTAAAGGTCAGATATTGGTTGGGGACATATTAAGATGAAACACCTCCTGAAACATGAAAACAGATGTTATTAAAGGTTCTATGAAGTCAGAACCTCCAGCGGCCCACACACACTGAGCTTCTTCTCTGGAAGTTTCCACTGAAGCCTTTTTTAGTCTGCGGTTGTGGTTTATTGTTGTTTGTTTGCTGTTCTACAGATCGGTGGTGCATCAGTTAGTGACGACCAAACAGGAACACATCAGTTCTTTTCTACTGGCTCTCTGAAAGCCACAGACCCACAGGAGGCCTGAGACCAGAGTTCTCACGGCTGGAAGAATAGTCCAGACCACAAGAAATACTTTAATAGAAATAATTCACTGAAGAGGTTAAACTGTGTGGAGGAACCTTTTTATTCTACATACAGAGAGAAATGTTGTCAGAGTGAGATGATGGTGGGCAACACCGGACTGGAACCATCAGATAAATGAACGCTGAAGAGAACAGAGTTTGTTGGAGGAACCAGTTAGAAGGCAGCAGCTGGAGGTCAGTGGTTGGACTGGTGGACTACCTCACTGAGGAGTAGATGATGTCTGGTTCTGGTGGAAACTCTGGTAGAACATAAACACTCTGGTTAAATTCAAATGTAGTTGAAGTCGTGGTTAATTATTAAAAACAGCAAATTTATGAGGACTTTGCTCCAGCAATGAAGTCAGTTATTAAAAGCAGTTTCTAAGTCTAGTTGAACTTTTGTAGCCTGACCTTAAACTGGTTGTTCATGCTGGAAAACCTCTAATCTGGCTAAATAAATCTATTCTGCAGAGAAGAGTGGGTCAACATTCCTCCACACTGATGTTACCAGTTTATCACAAAGGCTGGATGGCAGATGCTGCTGCCAAGAGGAGAACCACCAGTTCTTAGCTTAAGATTAGTTTCTTTTACTTGGAGAATCAGTTTCCCTTCAGTAATCCAAACATCATCTTGAAACAGCTTTCAGTATTTAATCAGGTTATTTGTTTCTGATATTAAAATGAGTTTGATCATCTGAAACATTAAAAAGAGGCAAAAATTTAAAAAACTAAAGAAATCCTTAAAGGGGTGAATATATTTTTTACGTTGATGTATTGTAATGAATCTGATCTTTACTTTTATAAATACTGATACTAAAATATACAAAAGCTGCAGAAACACAAAGAGTCCATTTCTATTGTCTAAACTCCTGACTTTGTTCACCAAACAGTTAAAACATCCACATATGAACTACTTGGTATAAAGTCTATGGAGACAGGACTGCTCAGCAAATTACCCAGAAGGCTTTGGAAGCAAACAGCCTACAGGAAGAAAGAATAAAGATCCTGGAATAAAGATGGCTGCCAATGATGAACACCTCAGGAAGCAGAAACCCAAATGAGGAAGAGAAGAATCAGGAACATAAGTCCATGCACTGCATGTTCCATCAGATGATTAAGCAGGAGACTGAGGCTGAGAAGCTCCAACCATGTCCAGAGAAGGTTGGACTGAAGAACATCACAGAGCCACTGATAACAGCACCATAAGAACAAGAACTTAGCAGGAGAGCACTGGAAGCCAGGGTCTGATCAGATCACACAGGAACCAAGATGCTAAGAGGCACCTTAAACAGTCCAGCACATGGCACCAGGGTTAGAGATGATAGCAGGTGAGGTCTACAGAGGACACCAACCATGTGGCTGGAATAGTGAGCAGGAACATCTGTGGAGAACATGGACTGGACCATGAAAGTGGGAGGCAGCACCAAGGAGGGTTCTGAATAGTAAAGCTAAGATCCTGAAGGACTTCTAGATCCAGACAGATAAACAGAGGAACAGCAACCAGGTGGATGTTGGGTGAAGGACAATGTGCAGAAGAAGATGGTCATAATAGATGTTGTGAAACAAAGAGAACAGCAACACCATGAAGAACATGAGAAGCTTGAGAAATACCAGATATTTAATATGGAGATCTCAGTGGTGCTGGTGGTCATCGGAGAAAACTGAGATGTTTCTACAGAAGAGCAAAGTCCTAAAAAGCTGAGGTAGAGCATAGAACCTTAAAGGACTTCACTCCTGACTATGGATCCATGACTGTTTACTGTATCTTAGAATTTGATGGTGAGACAGAGTAGAATCCAAACACAAGGTCCAGACATGTTGTTCATTATCTGTTTAAATCCCAACTCTGATGATCTGATTGGTTGGAGCAGCTTTACCTTTGGTTCTGGTTCTGTGTGTTCTGATGTTGATGGGTCCATAACTGAGCTCCTCTGTTCTCACATCAGAGTAGATGGAAGGTGGAGAACTCTCTGTGAAAACATGTAGAGATCATCGGTTCAAACACTGCAGCTTTAATATTACTGGGTTCTATAGAGGCTGATAGAAATGATTTAATGTGATTCATGCAACACAATAAACAGGTTATTCTGATGTTTTACACCTTTACAGCATTTAGAAAGACGAGTGAATCAGTGTGAAACCCTGCAACCACACGGTCTCACAGCTACATCCATCCAAGCTAACACGTTTCACCACAGAGATCAAATTAAACATCGTGTGACAGCAGACAGGCTATCATGATCATCTGCAGATCACTCTGCTGTGGAAACCACCACCAGCCTGAGACAACAGCCCACTGACAGCAACAGGAGGAAAGTGCAGCCGTGGTTTTACATGCAGAGCAAAGAATAATGAACTGGAACAAAGGGTGGGGGCTGGAAACACTTCTAGAACGATCAATTTAACCTCTGATCCCAAAGTTACTAAATGATTATTAGTTGAATCTTTATAAAAATGTATCCTGCCTACATCTTATGGAGGTGATTCTTATACTGATACAATTTAAGAAACACGTGCATTATACCCAATAATAACAACTACAACTTTAACCTGAAGTGGCAAGAACAAAATCAGAGTTCTTTCTGACCAGGAGATTTTCTCTCCTGCACAAAGTCTTTGGAAGTTCTCACAGCAGCATTTAAATATATTAGCTTTTAGATACCATTGAGGAAAAAAATGTAGCCCAAACGATGAGGCAAGAAGAAGAAGGAAGACACACAGGACCAACAACCATGCACACACTCACACCTAGGGGCAATTTAGAGACACCAATGAACCTACTAACCGTGTTTTCAGACTGTTTGAGGAAGCCGGAGTACCCAGAGAGAACCCATACATACACAGGGAGAAAAGGCAAACTCCTTCCAGAAAGAAGGTCACAAGTTCTTTCTGCAAGGCAAGAATAACCACTGTTCCACCGTGCAGCCCTCAGGTTTTCACTGTCTACGTTAATTGTAGGTTTAATAATAAAGTCAGAGTGGGTGAACATCATCAGGTTTCCTCATCAACAATGTTGGACAGAAACGTTCTAAAAATGTAACTTTCAGTAAATTTAAGAAATGTTTTTCTAGATCTAAATTGATGCTGTTGAGATAAAAGTCAGAGTTTTGATCCTTTTCACTGGACGTTTATCAGTGGAACCACATTTTGTTCTGAAGGGAGATAGGGTCCATTTAACTGGATAACTAAACTAATGAAGCTGTGGCAGAACTGGAGAGCTCCTTCAGTGACAGACTGCTGTATAGCAGCGTTATCACAGCTCCCTCCTCCCAGCAGCTATTAGGCTTTGTAACCATCACTGCCTCCAATAGTGTTTACATCCCTGCTGGTATTTATACAGTTTTTCCATTTCTTGTAAATAGTCTGTTAATTCCAATAATAATACATGCAAATGTTGTACATTGTTAAATCTCTCTACTCAGTTACACATTTCATTTCAGTATTTTTTATGTGGCAAAAAAATAATTTTATGTGAAAAAAGTCTCCCTTATTTGACCCATTCTCTAATTCTCTCACCTTTGTGTGACAGAAATGTTTCCACTTGCCTTTTACTTTGCTGCCTGACACACCTGAACTTCCCCACTGTGGGACAGTAAAGGATATTTATACTGGGTTCTAAAATTAGGTTTTGACATGAGGGTGACAAAGGAAAATTGAGCTGACACATAAAGGTTTTATACAAATAAACATAGTTCCAACAACTCACAATCTATTTGGTCCAGGGATGGTCATCGATTATATGTTCTCTTCATGGCTAAGAGGTTCTAGCTGAAGGTCAGACTAATAACAACCAGGAAGAAATTCCCCAGAACCTTTGCCAGAAGACCAGAGAAATATGGTTCTCCAACATCCTGATGTTGAAACCTTTACCATTAGGGTTTGGTTTAGAACAACCTGAACAAGTTAGATTGGACCTGGTACATGTTTCTCCACTTCCTGTGGTAGAAACCATCGGGAAATTTAGATGGGGTGATTGTACAAGGCAGGGTTCTAAAAACTATTTCCTGGTTGCTGAAACTGATTTTTGAAACGGACACAAGATTTGATGTCGACAAATGATCAGCTGGTTGTGTGTTGGATCATATGGCTGAGGAGGATGACCCCCAGCGGCTACACTGGGATGAAGACATGGGAGCAAACAGACAGCTTGTAGGAGAGTCCTGTGACCTTTTCTATAGTCCATTCGCTTTTGATGCGGAGAACAGCTGCAAACAAATAGACCCAAACCCAGATTCCCTGAACCACAGAGAGAGAATGTACAGACCTGCCGCCATGTCTGAATGTTACGCAAAATAATAACCTCATGGAGGTCAAAACTATTTCATGAAATTTGCTAATTTCATAAGCTTAGTAGGACTTTTATCAAAAATAAAACAATAAATATATGAAAAGCTATGAACAGTTTAATTTCTGTTTGAGCTTCTTTAATTAAATATTAATAAGTTCACAGATGCTGGAGCTTCTAAAGATGTTAATCTTCTGTCTTTTATTTTATTGAGACAGTTTAAATTCTGCAGCTGGTTTTTCAGCAGAGACGTTTTGATGAGAAACAGGAAACTGGACGACCACAGAGCTGCTCGTCTGTTAAACAGAACAACCACAGACTGCAGACAGAGACGGTCCAACATGTCAAGCTTTGTCCTCACTGTCTCCTATTGAAATACACCAAGTCAGCAGTTAATCTGGGCCGCCTGATGAGGATTAGATTATTATGGATCGGTTCAGAGGTCAAAGACCTACTTAGAAAGAGAAAACCTGGAAATACATTTATACAAGGCTCAGCTTAAAGCAGAACATGTAGATTAAAGCCTAGAAATGAAACAATGCAGAGCAGCATCAACCAGTAAAGTAGTTCCAGCGTCTAACAAGAACCAACTCATCTTAACGTGTGAATCTGGACCAGAACCTCCAGCAGGTTGTTGGAGCTCATATCTCAGACTGAAACCAGATCAAGATCCAGGAAGATTCTCAGAAACTGAAATATTTCCTACCATGATCAAATCAACACAATAATCTGAGAGAATATTGGCCAGAGAAAAGTTTTTAGACTAAAATGTCCACTGAGTCAGACTGGACCTCACAGACACCAACATCCTTCATCACATCATCATCCTCACCTCTGCTGGGTTTGACTTTCTGTTGCTGAAGCTGAGTTATTTGGACGTCGCTGTACGTGACGTCGTCTCCTTTACCAGCTGAAACAATCACAGATTACCCACAATTCAGTGCTTCATCGTGTTGTTTAGTTTAATGAGGAAATATAAACGATTATTTATTAGAAAATATGTATATATGTCGTAAAATAATAATTAGTAAATCAAGAAGTTTGTGTTTCACCTTTTGACTTGTGTTGATGTCTCTTTACCAGTAGAACCAGTAACACCACTAGAAACACAACACATAAAGATGCAAGAGGCAACAAGATGACAAGAAGAGATGAGGAGGAGGCAGGAGGAGGTGTGGGTGGAGGAGCAGAGGTGGTACAGGTGGTGGTTGTGGTCTTCTCTGAAATCAAGATATTTCTAAAGCTATGATCCAATTAATGAATGAAGAGACTTTATAAATTCTAGAGATGAAGATCAGTCATCCTGACCTGAGACAGAGATCCAGCTGGATGGAGACTCTCCATGACCACTGATGTTACACTTGTAGAGGCCTTCATCAGAGCTGGTCACATGGTGGAGGGTCATGTGACCTGCAGGCTCAGTCCTGATGAGGGAGCCATCTTTAATGAAAGCAGCTGGGAGGTTGGAGGGAGTCTTTGTTTGACAGCTCAGAGTGACGTCATCTCCCTCCATCACAGGGAGGACAGGACTCTGCAGGATCACTGATCCACCTCAACACAGAGACAAACTACAGCATTTCATCCATTTCCACACAGCTTCATCAACACTAACTCCACAGTCTGATCTTACCAGAGACAGTGAGCTGGATGCTGCTGCTGGCTGCTCCCTCTCTGGACTCACACCAGTACACTCCAGTATCATGCTCTCTGATGCTGCTGGTTTTGCAGGTAGAACCTTCTTTTCTCCACCATCCATCTCCACACTGAGTCCTGGTTCCTCTGGTTGTGTTTCTCCTCACAGTCCATCCAGCAGAGCTGTTGTCCTCCTCACAGCTCAGAGACACAGAGTCTCCTTCAAAGAACTGAGATCTGCTGGGACTCACAGTCAGACCAGCTGGGAGGAAAGAAATTAAACCCACTGATTGAGAAAAACACGTCTTTGCATGAATGAAGTCATTAGAACCTGAAACCAGAGATCTCTATGGACAGCAGATATCTTCCTGAATAACTTTGGTATCTGCCTCTGAGAGAGAATTACTGTAAGAAGAGAAAATGTTACTAACCTTGGTTTATTCTGCAGCACAGCAGGAGACTCAGACCTACAGACAACATTTAAACTGCTTTCAATAAAACTTCTCAGTTCTGATATAAAACTGATGTCTGATATAGAAGCAGACCTCCAGGAGACCTCCATGGAACATCTGTAGCTTTCTTCTCCTTCAATAGTTTCTAAGCTGGGTTCATGTGTTTAGTTCACATATTAAGATGATCTTTTATCTTTTAGTGTTGAAACTAAAGTTCATTCAGTCTAACTTGTTTCTCCTGCATCCTCCACCATCATCAATCATCAGCAGAACAGGCAGTAATAATCTGATAAACTAACAGATGTTCTGGACTTACAAAGCAGCAGGCTCTGTGGTGTTTCCTCCATTCTTCTCTCACTCATTTGATGCTTTTCATCTCTGGCTGCAGACGAAGAATAAAGACCGCCCTCTTCCTCTACCAGGTTGTTGTTCTCTCTCTTCATCGTGGTGCTGAGAGGACGGTGATTCATTGTATGTCATCGTCCTCATCATAAAAATCCCAAACTACAAAGCAAACTATTTTTCTTAACCAAATATAAAACAGTTTAAAACAGTTTCCAAATTCAACAAGGTTAATCCTGTCTGGGCCTTCCTGTGTGGAGATAAGAAGACATCCATGTTCCAGCCTGGCAGGCTGTCCAGATGACATATTTACATCATACCTTCAATTTAATCTAAATAATCAGCTTTTCCAGCCTGTATAAAGAGACCTGTGGCGGAATGTGCCTTTTAATAAAAAATGCCCAAGGGACCCCTTCTTGTCAGATGCACTCAATAGGTTCTATGCCCTCTTTGAAGTCCCCCCGCCCAGCAATGGACTTACACCACCACCTGGTGACATGCCTCTAAGTGTGGCCACAGCAGACGTGAATAAGAGCCTCCAGGGAATCAACCCCCGCAGGGCTGCAGGCCTCAACAACATCCCAGGGCGGGTACTGAGGGACTGCGCACATCAGCTGTCTGAGGACATCTTCAACATCACTGTCACTAACATCTGTCCCTACCTGCTTAAAGACTGCTACTATTTTCCCTGTCCCCAAGTGCTCCACAATGACACGCCTAAATGATTACCGACCTGCAGCCCTAACCCCGGTGGTCATGAAGTGCTTTGAGAGGCTGGTCATGACTCATATCAGGGACTCCATCGACGTCACTGTGGACCTCCATCAATATGCCTACAGGAAGAACTGCTCCACTGATGACGCCATCTCATCGGTGGTCCACTCAGCCCTCACCCACAGCCTTTAATTCCATCATCCCAGAGACCCTCCTGCAGAAGCTCTCTTCACTTGGACTGAGTCCCACACTGGGGAACAGGATCCTGGACTTCCTGACCAATACACCTCAGACTGTCAGGATCCACAACACCGTTGTTTCCCCCTCCATCACCCTAAGCATCCTCTGCACCACAGTGCAAAGGTGCAATATTTCACTGACTTATTGTTGCAATATGAAGGACTACCTCATGCTTTACATGTGGATTCAGTGCTTTACAAAGCTAATTTCAGCCTCACTGTTTAACTGCTGTACACATATTCTTATCGCCAGTCTGTTGGCCTGCGATGGATTGGAAACCTGTCCAGGGTGTAGACTGCTGGAGATCGGCACCAGCTCCACCGTGACCCAGTATGGAAGAAGCACGTACAGAAAATGGATGGATACATATATTTTTACTCTATCTTAAAAAAAGAAAATACGTTTTTATTGTTTACTTAAGTATTAGGCTTCTAAACCAGGACCTGAGTCCTAATTTTCGTACCCTAACATTTAAATGTGAGCTGGTATAACAATAGAATCCTTGAACCTTAAATCTCCTAATGTCAAATCAGGTATGCAGTGAGGAGACCAGAACTGTAAATGTAAGAAAAGTAAAAGCACCCATCCAGAACCACCAGAAGACCTTTAACAGCATTAAGTGCAGAAAAGTGATTCATTATTGTTGCTTCTAATTGTGGTGCAAAATTAAAAATTAACAACTATTTGTTTATATTATATTTTAGCAGCCTTGGTTCACAAAGTTGGTAGCTCTGTTGCCTTGCAGTGAGAAGGTCCTGGGTTTGAATCCCAGCCTAGGGTCTTTCTGCATAGGGTTTCTATGTATATATTTTCATGCCTGGGTTCTCTCTGTCTGGACTGTCAGAGAGGCCAGATCTACATTATCATCATTAACTAACCTTCTCTGAAATAAACACCTTCAAGTTCAGCGGGAATTTACAGCACACACCTTAGGAGATAAAGATTAGGCTGTTGGTCCAAAATCCCAAGAAGTAGGTTTGGAGAAAAGAGGTAATGAAGGTTCTATTGGAATTAGTTTTCTGGGACCAGATACCTGGGTCAGAATCAGCTCCCAGTGATCCCATCACAAACCTTTAAGAATGTAGGCGCTGCTGCTGATCCTTGTGTATTTTATATTCTATGGGGAACCATGTTTTATTCATTAAAACTTCATCTTGGAATGGACAACAATACAGTTTTACAAAGTACAGGCAGTGGATTTTCAAGTCGCTGCAAAGATAGACGCTAATTTATCACAATTATTCTGCCTTAAACCAGCAGAGTGCACTGCTGAGTGTTGAAGCCTCCAAAACACATCTTAAAATGCAATCAGTTTGAAAGCTTCAGTTTTTGTCTGACTTTGTCCATTTTAGTTTTGCCTTTTGACTGTCAGTACATGTTTGTACAATCCCTTAGTTTTTTTTTCTTTTGTTCCTATTATCTTCTCAAAACTTGATTAGTCAAAATATAATTTATTAGATGTCTTATTGGGTTCTGAACCAGGAGATTCTTGAGCAGGCACAATTCAGAGACAGGAAAAAGATTTAACAATTTTATTAAAAGTGTTTTTGGCAGTGTCGGTGGAGGACTGGGCAGGACTGGGTTAATTTGAGAGACATTGAAGGGAGGGTGAACATGGAGATGTGATGAGATTTGAGGTGCACAGAAGACTGACTGATGATGCGTTCAATTTTGAATGGACCAAGAAATCTCGGGGCGAGTTTCCGGGAGTATGCTTTCAGGGGGAAGTTCTTGGCAGAAAGCCAAACCTCTTGTCCGGGCGCATATGTGGGAGCCGGTCTCTTCCTCTGATCTCCATGTCTTTTATTAAAAAAGTATGATTTCTGAGTGCTGTCTTGGTTAGGTTCCATTTTCTTCAGCAACAGTGAAGTGAGTTTTGACTGAGGGAAGGACTGGTTCAGGACAAGAAGATGGGTGGAGTGATGGAAAGTACTCCTGGATCAGTGCTTCTTTGTTCTCTTTGTGTCTCTGCTCTGTTCTCTCTAACCCCCAGTCGGTCGTGGCAGACGGCCGCTCACACTGAGCCTGGTTCTGGTTCTGCTGGAGGTTTCTTCCTGTTAAAAGGGAGTTTTTCCTCTCCACTGTCGCTACATGCATGCTCAGTATGAGGGATTGCTGCAAAGTCAACGCCAGTGACTGTCCACTGTCTCTACATGTTCAGGAGGAGTGAATGCTGCAAGTCACTGACTGGATGCAATCTGCTGGGTTTCCTTAGACAGAAAAACTTTTTATCCAGTTTGAATAAATAACTGAATCTGGCTGCACTGTTCAATGATTAAGATTAATTGGAATGTATGAACCTGACTTTTGTGAAGTGCCTTGAGACGACATGTTGTGAATTGGCGCCATATAAATAAAACTGAATTGAATGGTTGGTAGCCCAGAGATGCTTCGAATGGTGACAGACGAGTGGCAGCAGAGATTTGGGAGTTGTGTGCATATTCGGCCCAGATGAGATTTTCGCTCCAGGTTTCAGGGTTATTGGTGAAGAGGCATCTCAGGGTGTTTTCCATTTCTTGATTTAACCGTTAACACTGACCGTTTGTCTGAAGATGAAAACCAGAAGAAAGTTTTGACTGAGCTCCAAGGATGGAGCAAAAATCTTTCCATACCTGTTATGTGAACTGTGGGCCTCGGTTGGAAATGACCTCAGTGGGTAGTCCGTAAATTCTGACAACATTATTTATGAGAATCTTGGCAGTGACAGCGGCCGATGGTAGTTTGGTGAGGGCAATTAGATGACATGCCTTGGAGAATCTATCGATTATGGATAGAATTTTATCCATAAGTTTTATGGTTTGAGGGTGGCAAACCTGTAACGGATTCCAATGCGATGTGGGACCAGGGCCGGCTGGGAATAGATAGGGGTTGGAGGAGACCTGCTGGAAGTTGATGGGAGTTTTTGTTGTGGGCGCAGATGAAGCAGGCATTGATATATTCCGCTACATCTTTATTTTGTGTAGGCTACCAGAAGTACCTCCGAACGAAGGCGATTGTTCGGCTAGAGCCGGGACGACCAGAAAAAAAAGGGACTCATGAGTATCGTGAAGGACTTGGGACCTTGTGGATGATGGGACGTAGAGGCGTCCAGGAGGTCCTACTTCAGGGTCTGGTTCATCTGCCTGGGCTTGCCGAAAACGTCCCTCAATGTCCCAAGTGAAAGAACTGATGACAAAGGACTGGGGAATGATAGATTCTGGTTCCGGGTCATCCTCAGAGCAGAACTGTTGGGAAGAGAATTGTTTCTTTAGGGACTGGAATGCTTCCTCTGCTTCAGAGGTCCAATGGAAGGATGTTTTGGTGGATTTGAGTGCTGTTAGAGGTAAAGCCAGGAGACTGAAGTTTCTAATGAACCTCCTGTAAAAATTAGCAAACCCCAGGAATCATTGTAGCTCTTTCCTGGTGGTGGGAGAGGGCCAAATCATCACGGTTGTCCACCTTTACCTGTCCACCCTCGAGAATGAAACCCAGAAAAGTTATTGTGGGCACATGAAATTCATACTTTTCAGCCTAGAGGCGGTTCTCCAGCAATCGCTGGAAGACTTATTGGACGTGGGTAGTGTGAGATTCCAAATCTTTAGAAGAGATGAGTACGTTGTCAAGGTGAACGAACACGAACACATTAATGAAGTCTCTAAGGACGTCATTAACCAGGGCCTCAAAGACTGCTGGGCGTTGGTCAAGCCGAATGGCATGACCAGATACTCAAAATGGCCTCAAGGGAGTTTTAAATGCTGTTTTGCACTTATCTCCTTCTCGGATTCGAACCAGGCAATAGGCGTTGCGGAGGTCAAGCTTGGCAAATATGGTAGCGCCTCGAACAGCCTCGAAGGCAGAGGCTAAGAAAAGGTAGTGGGTATTTATTTTGAACAGTTATTTGGTCCTCTGTAGTGAAATTAAGGTCTCAAGGTCTTATCTTTCTTTTTAACAAAGAATAACCAGCACTGACAGGAGAGAAGTTGGACGGATAATGCCTAATTTGAGAGAATCATTGATATATTGCTCCATGGCTTCTTGCTCTGCACTGAAGGTGTTGTACAGGCATCCAGAGGGTAATGGAGCGCCTGGAAGCAGGTCAATACCACAGTCGTAGAAATGATGATGCAGTAGAATAGACAGAGCCCGGTCTTTACTGAAGACCATCTTTAGGTCATGGTACTGAGAGGGGACATGAGACAGATCAGTTTGATGGTCTAAAGTCAGAGTGAGCGGGACTGGTTGAGATGGCAGGGGGAAGGCAGGACATGTGACAGTGCTTACTCCAAGCCTCGATGCGAGAATCTGTCCAGTTTAAGTCTGGGTGATGGACCATTAACCATGTGTGTCCAAGGACTACGTGGTCCTCCTTAATAGGAAAAACAAAAAGTGAAATTAGTTTGTGGTGGTTTCTGGAGGAAATGAAATGAAGAGGATGAGTTTGAAGGTGGACTTTTTCAAGGGCGCTGCCATCTAAGGTAGAAACTTTTAACAGGTTGTACTGGTTCTGAGTGGGGATGTTAAATTTTTATCTAACTCTGGATTGATGAGATTTTGTTCTGCGCCAGAGTGACTGAGGGCAAAGACAGGCAATTGATCTTGTTCAAATCAGATCGGACATATAAAGGACAGCACAACACTGCTGATTCCCAGGCACATTTAGTTGTCTTGGGATCGTATTGCGTGTGCGTTAGCAATCTGATGTCTTTATTTCCTTTGGAATCAGAGAGAAAATGAGAGTATTGGAACAAATAGAAACATATTTATCACCACTTGTCTGAAATTACACCTGGTTTAATCTCTCACCAGCATCATTTACAGTTGCTGTCAATGTAGTGCTTAAAATTTAGCTCCTCCATCCTCTGTTATCTGGCTTTGATTCCCAGATAGAGAACATATATTTATAAGCCTGTCTTGGGGAAAAAAATAATAATCTCAAGGAGGCTTCACCTGGTTAAATAAAGACTGATATTAGAGGTATTATAAGTAACATAAGCAAATTCACATCACAACCACTTTTCCTTTTGATCCAGCCATGGTATCATATATAAAAGACAGATTAACATCATATTGACACCATTTTCAGAATTCATTGGGATTACAAACACCATTAATTTACTTAGTCAATTTAAAGCTTTACACAAGACATTCACGTCATTATAATCATTAGGCCCATTTTACATTTATTGTCTACTTGATGGCGCAGTTCAACAAATAAAGCATCTTGATACCTTGGCTCATGAGTCAAGCAAATGGATCGAAAGCCTCAGTGCTTCATGAGGCTTCATCTCACCATCACTATAGGAAACCTGCAGGTCAGGACACAGGCAAGAACAGAGCAGCGTTAGTCGGTCCGATTACCACTCTGGGCGAGCAAACAATCTGACGCCTCCTCCAAGGTCTCAGCAGCTGATGAAGCTCGTCAGCAATTGCTCCTGATGGAGAACAGCTGTGCAGCTGCACCTGCCTGTCGCACCCTGGTGGACAGATGGAGACATAACACTCACACAAACAGCAAACCTGCACTCAGCTCCGTGGCCTGACATCAGATTCATAACTGCTGCTCTTCTACCAGTTAGGATGAAAGCAAAGCTCAAAAAGCTCTGCATGAGTTACATCGGCTTTAATTTTATATGTCAAAAAGTTTTTTTAGAGATTCTGATTAAAAATGATAAATGTTCAGAAAATCAAGTAATAAATCATGTAGCCTAAACTTTAATTTTATTCCTAGTTATTTGCAATAGAGTCACATAAAGAAGGTCAAATGTGTTATAAAACAACATTTTCAGCCACTTCACAGGTAAGACTGTGTTTCCTAAGGTTTAAAATCATAAATAAAGGCAGTAATGATCTGAGAGACATCCGAGATGGAAGATATGTTAACAAATAAACCAGAAGTTAGAAGCAGATGTAAGATGAGGCCTCTGGTGACAAACATGACTGGAGTTCCTCAACCTTTATTTCTTGTAGCTACAACTAAAAACACGTACGAATATTGCCGTTTAGTGTAAACCACTGCTAGTACTTCCCACTTTAGGCCAGCAGAGGGAGCTGTTTGGTCAAACCCCGAGGAGAGTTACTGCTGCAGGATGTTTATTGTTAACATTTGCTGCATCTATTAAAACCAGGATTTTACTGCCATACTAAAGGTCTAATCTTTATCACGTTGATCATTTTTTTATTTCTATTTCATTATGGACCTGTACCTTCAAAACAGCTTCTACAAGCTCTATTAAGGTGGTGACTCTTATTGATGTTCATTTAAATGAAACAAGGAGAATTTATTGTGACAAAATCATCTGAGGTTCTCAGCAGGCGACTGAAGGACATCACAGCCCCCCTGCAGTTTGCCTACAGGGCAAACAGGTCGGCAGATGATGCAGTCAGCATGAGACTACTCTTCATCCTGCAACACCTCGACAACCCAGGGATGTACGCCAGGATCCTGTTTGTGGACTTCAGCTCGGTCTTCAACACCATCAACCCAGACATCCTCTATCATAAGCTCACCCAGCTCAAGGTCCCAGTCTCCACCTGTCAGTGGACCAGCAGCTTCCTAAAGGACTCACCTCCTAGCTGGTTTCCTGTAAATCCATAACGTGACACTCCCATTGATCAAAGTCAATTAAATATTTTATCAGGAAGGTCTGTTTCTCTCACTCATCATTTCCTGATGGATATTAACAACATTTAAGAAGAACATTGACCTCTCCCACTGAGAGCAGACCCTGAACCTACTAAAGAGACATTATATCCGTCCTGGTTTGGACCTTGATGGACCCAGACTGAGCTGGAGATGATTACAGAGAAGGATGCCTGGGTTTTCTAGACCTTATTGTTCAGATCTTTGTAAACCAATCGTTCACAAAGTTTGTAGGTAAAACCAATGCAGATGGTTTAGTTGAGCTAATTTTGCTCCAATGATACTTTCACCTCATGAACTAAAGGAAACGTCTATTAATCCTGTTATGAATGTCAGAAATACAGGAGCTGAAGTGTTAAAACCTGATTAAATGGAGCTAATTCACTCCTCCTTAATGCATCATGGAGGTTATCACATTCTTACAATAATCAACACGTTTGTTTTATTTGTATATATAAAGTCTGACTTTTATTCAGGAGAAACTTTAACATCAAACAGAAATACAGGAAAAACAAACCGGAACATTAAGGTTCAAGTTTAGGACATTCAAGATATAATTTCAAGAAATCCTGATTAAAATGACCAGTAAAAAATAATAAATAAGAGTGATGAGATTATTCTGGCTGCTTAAACCTGTTTATCAGTGAAATAAAATACTTCAATGTATCTGGTAGGAACCTT